>JAOZJS010000049.1:0-137838 GCA_025882695.1 Amerodectes protonotaria | reverse complement strand
ACTCGCGTCTATTGCTCGCGCGCTCGTCTTCTTTCGCGATAGCGCGCAGAATCCTATCGCACGCGTGCTAAAGGGAACGCGCTAGTGCGTGCGCTCAATTGGCGTGCTCCCATTGCGCACAGCGGACACGAATTTCAAAACTTTATACGCAGTGAAAAGGTTAAAAACGTTGCTAACCCCTGTCATAAATAAATGAACACCAAAAATGATGGAAAGGAAAATGTGAGAATGGTACAAACCAATATCCTATTGATTAACCAATCCATTCCACCGATCAAACTTAATCATCGAGTTTTTGTTCAGAAATGTTAGCATCATCATCATAATCATTATTGTTAGATGCGTGCTTTCTCAATCAGGATGGCTGATTTCAAGCCAAGACATGAACTATTCTGTCTAACGAATGGCTTTTGTGTGCAACTTGCGTCGCGGGAATCCGAAAAACCATCAGGAAACTTGATGAACTTTCTCTTGACACGCACACAAACAAACCGCAATATTGATGCTTGACCAAGTACAAAACGGAAGAGAGGGAGAAGGAGGAGGAGGAGGAGGAAAATTGCTAAAGGATTCCGTCTAGGAATTGTATTTAATATTTACAAGCAAAAGAAACAAGCAATCAAGCAAAAAAAAGTATTATATTAGAAAATTGGATCAAAATTTGCTCGTTTCCAATTCGACCCACCAACAGGGTAGTAGGACTTTATCATTATAATCATGTATTTCATAAATGATCCGATATGTCCCCCACTTCCGCAACAACAAACACTGCTTGGTGCAAAAAAAAAAGTCCCACCAATGGAGAAAAGAAAGAGTTTACATATGAATTGAGCACAAAAAAAAGGAACAAGCTAAAAACTATATGTTTCTAAAAATAGATCCGTCAGCCCCATTCTCCATCCCTTGCACGATCCTCAGTTTTGACTTTCCAAGCGCCAATACGGCGCCAGAATCGACCCTATTCGCTACTGATGGCACTTGTAAAGGCATAGTATAAGGCCCATTGACTAATATGGATGGACAATCAGAGGGACCCATGTGGCCTAAAACGTGTTACTATTATCATGGTTGTTTAGTATTTTCTTCTTCTTCTTCTTCTTCTTTACCAATTGTTGTTGATCCAACACTATACTTGGTATCTCTCTTCCTTTCGGTTTGTCTCCCGGGGTCCATAGCTGAACAGTTTCCTTTAACTACGTGACTCCACATGCAATAAGTCTGGATTCGAGTTTTTTCTCGGGTATTTATCTTTACACCCATTCTGAGAAAAAACGAAAGAGAGCGAGAGAAAGAGAGAGAGAAAGAGAGGGTGAGGGAAACAAAACAATGAACCTAAACGAACATCACACAACTTGAATGGTAAACGATTCCTATTGTTTTATTCACAAAAAAAACCTCCTTTGTGCAATGGTATTTAGCGGTAATTTCCATTACAAGTCAAACGTTTACACATGAAACAAACCAAAAGTTGTGAAACCAAAACAAAATCCATCACCGAACAACCAGGCTGAATTAAATTAAAATCTAGGGTCAAAGTTCAAGTTCATTGAGTAAAAAAAAGATCAATTGTTTGAGCCGATCGGTTTCAGATGTAGCCAATTAAATTTTACAACCTCAATTGCTGATTTTGCTTGTTGGCTTTTTATTCATGAGAAGAATGTAGAATCTAACTAGCGATGATAACAATATTAATATTAACAATCAAAATAATGATTGAATAGATCCATGAAAAATGTTGCAAAGGCAAAAATAAACCCGAAAAAATAACTATATGATAGAATACCTGTTATGGTGTGGATGGGCGTGTATGCGTGTAGCGATTTCTATTTATAATAATAATAATACAACAAACACATACATAATAGCAGCATGTTTGTGCATAAATATAGCTTTTTATGTAAATTCCATTGTGGGCGTGGTGTTTGGGATTGTTTCGGTATTTTGGGCGCAAAAAAACCAGAATAAAACCCAACCAAAATAGAATAAAATACACCTGCATCGACAAGAAAATAAGGGCGTCAAATGACAATTATCATTAATTATATAATTAGTAATTATTGGCCAGTTTTTCATTCATTTTTGGTTTATAAATAATTAAAATCCACTGGGCTTGGTTTTTGTGTCCGGAAAATGCGTTCGGGCATAATAGTGATTAATAATTAAAAATTAAATTGAAAAATACAAAAATTCAAACAAAAGGTACAACACTAAAAATGATGATTCCGATGATACTGTCATTGAAGAAAATAAAATTCGAAGAAGAAGAATCAAGCAAGTCTGCAAACCTAAATTGATGACGCATTCCACTTCCATTGACACGCCCACACCTGCACACACCCCAAACTTTTAGGAAAGTTATCAATATTATATGAATAATGTAGACGATGATGATTTAATACTCTCTAAGTATAAAAAAAAGCTAATAATCATTGATAATGTAATGTATAGAATGTGATGAAAAAGAAAGAATCCAAAAAGAACAAAAGACATAAGAATACTTGAAGAAAGGCAAACAAAAAGAAGGATAATTTATAAGAATATTGAAAGAGGATAGAAACAATTTAATGGACCAACTAACATACTGGATACATATTCAGCCATATACACCACACGCACGCACACACACAAGCAAACAATTATTATAAACCATTAGCGTTTCCTGGAATACAGGCTAGGATTCCTTCATAGATTCTGACCAAGTTTCGGTTCTTGGGTATTTTCAAAATGTCTATTATTAGCAGAGTGAAATGAATGATGGAAAATAATAGGAAAAAAAGCACCATGAGGGACAATAATTGTTGCAAGGTGTCCATGTTCGTCATCATCATCATCGTTGTCGTATTCAATAAAATTATCTTGGGATTTGTTGCCCAGATCCCGAGATGTGCAAACAGAATCGATAAACGGTGCTTTTGTGAATACGCCAAAAAGCATAAACCACCATTATAGTTGACAATAAAAGAAATCCAGAATGGATCGCGTTGAAAATGTAACCAAAAAACACAATGACAAAAATGACTACCGAGTAGGGCATTATTCTTAGCGTTGTTTAATCATAATTAAAACATTGTTGCATTGTTTTTTGGTCCATCAAATCAAACAATAGCAGAATATTAGCCAAACCAGAGAGTGAAAGGAAAATCAAAAGAATACGAAAATGGGAATGAATGAATGAATGAATGGAAAACGAAATAGCAAAAAATCCAAGTGGATAAATATGATAATGGGAATAATTTTGAATGCAAACTATGAAAAACCTCGTTTGTTTTTCATTTATAAAACAGTAATCTTTCAAACAATCTGTATATTGTAGAATCAAACGGATACGGTCGGGCACATCATGGTAAATGATAATGTTTTGCGGTTGGATCATTTTACCAGGCAGAGTACCGTTCCGATCCTGTCCCGCTACCATTTGTGTAACCGATTAATACCAAATGTTTTAATGATGATGATGATAATAATAATGATGATAATGATCATCATTATGGATAATTGAAACGAGTTTTCCCCTTTTCCCAAAAACAACAAGTATAAAACGAGTTTAACCCGTTTTCGTAAAAATGCCAACCGGTTCCAGGAATATACTGAATCGGTTGGGTAGCATACAATAATAAATTTATTATCATCCATGATTATTATCAAAAAAACATTTGTTGGGTACGAATTTTTTTTTGTGAATGAATTTTTTATAAGTTCCAACGATCGTTTTGCATGCAATTCCACGTTGGTTCAAATGTCGGGATTTTTTTTGGTTCATTGCAGTGTGCTGTTGTCACCCTAGTTGCTCTTTTGTTCTTTCCTGGCCAGGTTGAATCGCTAGCATTTCAGACAAGCGCGCGCGCACACACACACACACACACACACACAGAGGGAGAGAGAGAGAATAATAAAATTTAAATTTTCATTTGAAGTGAGAAGAAAAAATTTGAAATTTAAAATTCAAATTTTTTTCGCCTCTGTCTCTTTGTCTCTCTCCCTCTCTTTTTATCAACCATGGTTAACAAAAAAAAAGATTTCCTCCATCCAGGGTTGTATTTTTTTTTGTTAGAGATTATTCGATAACCAAAATACATTGGAATCTTTGGATCAAAATACACCACAAACCTAGAGACACAGCGGATAACAGAGGATCGCTTTCATTTGATGTTACGCCCAAGAATGGCTGCCAAGTAACGTCAAAATAAAAGCTTTTGTCGCTATTTTATTTTGTAATATTTTTTGATTTAATTTGGAATCTTCCCTGCCAGCTTTCCCCCCCCCAATCTCTCATTCCCAATCCACTGCAGGACGCAAATATACGGTTTTCAGTGCAAACGAAGATTATTATCGGTTGTTTTCATCTATTCTTGTTGTAGTATTTTTTTTCTCAATGGATCCCTTTCTTTCTCTTTTTCTTTACTTTTTACTTGTTCGATGAGCAAGTTCTCCGGAATTTTCCGTCTCAACTCGGTGCTTACTATTCCCAATTGACGTCAATGATATGTGTAAGTGTGGGTGCCTCTCTCTGGGAGCTCTTTTTCTGCTTGGCATGCAAAAAAAGAGCATCTTTTTTTTTATTTCGGTTTTGCTTTACTCGATATTTGAAAAAAATCATTGAATTAGATACCCATTTACTAAAATAGAATCCTAAAATCCAAAATAGTCAATTCAACATGGCATGTGTACTTGTCGGTGACGATTACCCGCAGAGGGATCAAGAAAAGAAAAAAACCCAGAATCCTCTGGAAGAATCTTTTTCTTAATAGATCCGGTTCGAAATAGACACCGCAAACCTAAAAGAATGCAGAGTAAATGAATTCGGATGCTGGGTGATTAATTTTGATCGTTTTCTTTTCCTGGTAAAACGAGATTCTCAACCGGAAAAGGTCAGCAATCATAATGACAATTCCGAGTGTGAAAGCATTCTTTCCAAACACTCCGTACACGGATAATACGCTCTTTTGGTGTTGGTGCTCTACTCTAATTCAATTAGTTTGACATTCAAATTCACATCTCAAAAAAAATAATGTGTATCGTGTGTATTCACTTCATACATTTATTGTATAAAGTAGTAATTCATTCAGCTTGTCACGCAGTATGTTAAGGAGGCGTGACAAACTGAAAGAGGAAATAGAGCATGTTAGAGTATCGATGCATCGATAGTGGCGAGGATTTTTGTTTCATTTGCCCATATTAATTCATTTTACACTTTAAGAAATAAACGTATTCTTAAAGCGTTCTCGGAACTAGAGTAGGCGTATTTAAGCGTTGATGAGCTTGTGTGAAAATAAACTATTGCCATGGATTTAAAGTGCTTTTATTCCACCAGATACATCAGATCTAAACGGATTTTTTTAATGTTGGAGCATTAAATTCAACAAACAGACCAACAGATAGACAGAGGAAGCTAACTTTTTGTTCATCAGTTTATTCTGTTTTCGGTTTTTCTTAATAAAAAAAGCCTTAAAAGCTTAAAAAGTTTCACCATATCCGCATACACTTGCACGCAAACACTGTGTGTTTGTGTGTGCGATGGTAATCGTCCAGAACCGCCGCTGCCTGATTCCGGGAAAAAAATCACACCCCGTTCTGGTAGACGATTGGATAATATTTATTATATGAAATGGATGTGTTGACTACGCCCACCGTGATAGCTCGCACCATAGGGAGCCGACCGAAATAAAATCATGAAACATACACAAAACAAAAAAACCTTCAGAATTAACCTTTCGGCTTACACACGGCTTTCTCCTGGAACACCAAGCTTTCAGGTTTGATTAATCCAGTCTGTAGCTTTAATCTTCTATCTGTTTTCTTCGGCAAGTCTGAATCTACCAAGCTGACATTTAAGCATTAAAGTATTGAAGCTCGACAGAGAATTATATATATTTTTTTGTTGTCGAATGTTCATTAATATTCATTTGTTGATCGGATTTTTGTTGTTGTTGTCGTGGTGGTGGTGGTGGTGGTTTTTCCGGGTTATTGCCTGTTTGTTTCGTTTTTAGCCACCACCTCTTCGAAAATGATCACACAGCAAAACAACAGCACTAGCAACCGGAAACAATTTTAATTTTTCTTTCATCTTCTCCCCACTGGATCCTCTATGTTCATGTAAAAATCATGAATCCGAGAAATCCAATTCTTGGCAAACCGATTTTTCGTGGTTTTATTTTTTTTGGGAAACGAAAAAAATTTCGGCCAAAAAACCATGAACAGTAAATCGAGAAAAAGATCTGATTATTGGATTAAGGACAGTGAGCGATCATCACCTTAGCAACTTAATCGGGCAAAGCATCAATATGATGAATAATTGATTGAACAACTTTGTAGCTAACCGAGAATCTTTTTTCGGATTCGCACCACCAGTAGACAGGCTACGTGACAGGTGGACAGCGATAGAATAGTAGTAACGGAAGTAGAAAATAAAAGCAACAAAAACCAATCATAAAACTGCGGATAAAAATAAACGGAAAGCAAAAAACTAAGAAAAAAAGTTCTTGAATCTCAACCAAAAATCCAATCTTTTCGGGAATACCAATTTTGCTTTAATCGTATTTCGCAAAAACCAGACATAACCATCATCATCATGATCATCAGTTTCAATTGACCAATACTATTGAATTCCGGTCGATTCTTTTTGATAGCGAATGATCATCATTTTCTTGTTTTTCATTCACTTTGGTTCCGACGATTTTAATGTTTTGGCAATGTTACTGTTTTTTTATTCGGCCAAAACAAAAACAGAACTCCTGTACTGACACTTATTACCCACCAATGTTTTATGTGGATTCTAATGTGGAGTCCCTTATTTTCGATTCAATTTTATTTGAGATTCTTATTCTTATTTTTTCGGTAAACTGTTTAGTGTATGCCATTGGTAAATGAGAAGAAAAACGTTCGGGTAAAGCTACTTTTTTTACTACCTAAAAGCTACTGCATCACCAAATTCTTATTCGGATGTTTCAAGACTTCCTGCAGTGTTGGTTCCAAAGGAGACCGCCGTCTGTTTTTGTCCTACGCAACGTTTATATTCACATGAGACAACATGGCGGTGAATTAGTGAGAATTCTACTAGAATCGAGGAAAAAAAATAAAGAGACTTGAAATAAAATATAAAACAAAAATACTGAAAAAAAATACTACAACCAAGGGAAAATAAAGGGATGATTAGGGCAATAACTGAATCGCAATACGATTGTTCTAGTATTGCCAAAGTCTTTTTCGCTATTTCGTCTGACAATTTTATTCACAGGAGCCGTTTTCTATTTCCATCATTCTATTCTCGGTATTTTGTCCTCTGTTATTTAGCTTTAAATCAGAATTTGATCTTATTTCAAGAGCTTGCTCTTTCTTGTTGGCAACCCTTTTCCGCCTATTTTATTTTATTTTTCTCAATCATTTTGTTTGTGCGTATTTGTGTTGCAGAGGCATCAATAATTTGTTCGTCGCTGAACAAGCCGACGACAGAATCAAAGACCGCAGAACCAAGGAACGAGAAACACAAATCCTTTTTGAATAAAAACCAAAAACAAAAACGGAATTTTGATAAAAATTCTGTTCTTCTGCATATAAATCATGAATAATGAAAATTAAAGACTACAATGGCGGTGTGGTTTAGCAAATCTTTGCAAATAAGATCGGGTTCCGGCCGCGCGCACCCAACATCACGTTTAGATCATAATGATGGTTATTTATTATAATGAAATACCGTGATATTACAGCACGTAAATGTAATAACCAGGACAATTATCAATTATCATGAATATTGTTGAATGAAACAAACAAAGAAAGACACTCACCGATCTGCGGAACATCATATAGCTTTGATGATACTACCGACGATGATGATTGTGATTGTGGTGATTGATCATATTCACCCAAATGTCTTTGCGATCGACTTTTAGCCACACCATATACTGGTGGCGATCTATGGCCAAAATCCGATGGATTCCTAGGCGAAAATGCGTTCGGCTTCGCTGATTGCTGAAACAATTGTTGCTTCGGTTGAACATTATTATAATCATGTTTTTGTTCCGTAGATTTATGAAGAATAGATGATTCCATCCTGGTGCTTGTAGTTGTGGTAATGATAACTGGAGATTTGGTCGGTTTGGGCGGCCTATATCGATTTCGATTCATGCTGTTTTGTCCATTCTTGTTCCATTCAACTTTTGGTGGATAGTTTCGATAACTAGGATTTTTACCACTATAATTCGCATCATTATTGCTAATTTTATTGCTTGCTTTGAATCCTTGATTTGGTTCAGCATTGAAACTGTTAATTTCCGTACGATTCCTCTGTTTCGCGAAATCGTTTGCAGCCGAAATGATTGCCATTTCTTCTGCATACACTTCATCCACTGGCCTATAATGATAATCTTTATTATTATTATTATTGTTGAGATTAACCATCGGCTTTGGCTTGATTTGTTTGCCAGGTTTCTGTTTTCTATTATTCTGATTTTGATGATAATATGGATGTCTTCGAAACTCTTTAGAATTTTTCCCATTCTCATAATAATGGTCACGTGCCAGATTCTTATTATTGTTATCCTTATAATTATCATTATTAACCACATTACTTTGATTAACACGTTGCCTATAATATCTATTCCTGGATTTGGATTGTGGTCGCTGTTGTTGTTGCTGTCTTTGCGGAAAGTTCTGGTTTATTTCATTATTGTTAGCAATAGTAATGTTGCCATTCGGATGATATGATTTATTTTTGTTAGCTCTATTTTTTTGCAACATTTTCGTTGTTGTTCCATGGCCAACTTCATTCATTACATCATTGCGATCATTGGAGCGAGCCTTTTCCGTCCGGAATCTTTTCATCATCATCATCATCATCTCTGATGATGCCGACGGTTGCTCTTGTAGTTGTTGTTCTGGTTGATTGTGATTTTCTTGATAGTGTCGACCATTAATCTCATTTGGATCAAATAGATCTGGGTATTTCCGCTCATTCTGATAATTTTGTTGATGATAATAATCGAATATTCGACGCCCCGGTTGTTGTTGTTGTTGGATAACCCACAACCAGAATGGGTTCCAATTCAAGTGATTTTTGTAAAATAGTTTCATTAAATACTGTTTTGCCATGTTTTTGTCATATTTTCCATATCTATCTGATGATTCTTGAACGTATTTCCGGTTTTTAGCCGCTTCCAAGGCCATCATCCTCATTTTCATTAACAACTCCTCTTGTTTTGCTTTGGTTTTGGCTAATTTTTCAAATGATACTGGTGACGATGGTCCCAGTGAATTGGATGGTTGGTTAGCAAATTCTGCAATAGTAGCTGATGATGCTTCCGGTGGTGATAGTAATAATTTATTTAAATGATTAATAGTTTCGAATCCATCGGGCTGTAACATGGATTCGGTTGAACCAGAAATTATTGCTGGAAATCGTTTATCTTTGTTGATCATCAAATCGGGATGTCCGCCAAATCTATCACCATCGTCCACATTGGCATCTTTATCTTGATTGAAATATCCATACCAACCAGGTGATAATAATGATGAATGATTACCACTATTTTGGATAATTTTACTAAGCAATAACCGTTCCTCTGATGGAATCGGTGGCCATTTCTTCAAATCAGCTAGTTTTGATTGCACCAGCAAACCTGAATTGGAATTCATTTCCGGTATTTGTTGGCCATAATCATCGTGATAAACCCCATCACTGTTTTCAGAGATTAAGCTCAAATCCCTATTGTTGTTGGAATAGATATCCAATGATTGATCTTCGCTGGTAATATCCTCCGACGGAAATAGCCGTTTTTGGAGCACTGACGATGTCTTACGTTCTTGACCTTGACCTTGTTCGGGATGATTCGCGCCAATTTTCCGCTGTTGATCCTCATACAGCATTCGTTCTTTATCACCTGAGCGATTTCGTTCAAGTCAACATTGTAAAAAATTAATTATCGAATCGAAAATGGTATTTAAAAATGGATTGAATACCATCGGCAATAATGGGCAAACACCCAACAACTGACTTGGTGGACTTACCTTTGCTTATTCTGCTGATTGATTTGACAGGTGAAGGTAATGTCGTCATCAATGGTGATACTGGTTCTGTTTGTTGCTTCGCCGATGATATTGATGAAGAAGCAAACAAGTTGGGCGACGAAGAAGACGTTGCATAACAAGATGAACACCAAATATAAGCTAACATTATTATCATGAACAAAATGGTGGTCACACCTGAAGGTGATGGCTGCGATGAACGCGTTGCGCAATTTCTGAATTGTGCCTGTTGCACAAGGATTTTGTCAGCCTTTGATTCCATAATGATTGAGGACGATGATAAGGATTTGTTGGTTAATTGATTGTATTTCGCTCCAAACATATTTGGTCTTTGTCGGCCTATCACTGAGCAATGATTGCTTTGGTTGCCGTAATAATTTTTCATCTATGTTTTCTTCGATTGTCCCAAAGAAGTAGAATGAGAAGAAGGTATTTGGTCCAAAATTTTTATATCAAATTATCAAATTAGTTTCGGTTCCGGCCATTTAGGATCTAGAAGAATGCAAGATTCGATTACATTTAGAAAAACCAATTTTCTTTCTGCAAAACAATCTTCAAATCCCCTTAAAACCCTATTCAATCATGTTGGAGTTGACAACATCTCCAGTAACGGTTTCAACCGTCCAAACAGAAAAGCATGCACCAAAAAAGTTGGCTCCAGGATCACGGATGTACGCGTGTGTGTGTGTAGGTATTGAATTTAATAATTTCAGTGTTTCCCTTCAATTTCAGTCCAGCTAGTGTGATAATTTGTTCTACCGTTTCTGTCCTCAATTTTGTTAAAGATCCCTTCCTCCATGGAACATGGAAACGTGGGCGTGCACAGTGGAAACAGCCTGTTTTTTTCAAAAGGATGTAAATTCAATCTTCATTCGTTTATCTATTGAATTTTAACATTTGGCCAACATTTAAAACAAAATTGGATTTGTTTCGATGCTAAACCCCGGCAGAAATAAAAAATAAAATGGATTGAAATATCCAGACTAACACTCCCTCGTTCCAAACTCAACAACTGTTAACAACACAAAACTACGCTACCATATGCAATAGTAGTAATAGTGATTGATTGATTCATTTAGAACAAGAAGAAGAAGAAGCCCCAGTATTAGTTCATTCATTCATAGAATATCCCGATCTATAGTGGTGTAAAGACGGCTAATGTTTCAATGGCCGTTCTAGAAAACGATTCATTCATGGATTTTCATTTCATTCATACAATTTTTCGCTGCTGCTGCTGCTGCTGTCGCTACTCATTCAATGTCTATATATCAAGCGCGCAAAAAATTGGAAGAACGAACAGAGGCTGTTGGTTGCTGACCAGCTAAGGAATCCCATACTCGTTCGGATCAGGCAAAAACGCCAAGATCGACAGAGTGAAACGACCAGATAAACGACCGATGAAAATGCAACCAACGACCAACCAGGGCAAAAAAAGACCAAAATCAAGCAACCCTGGCGAAACACAACGGAGCAAATGAATGAATGAATTGGAACGGGAGTATTCTATTTTTAGATCCATTCTTGCTTTAACAATACAACCAACATCACTGGTAGTAAGCATAGTAGTGACGATGACGATGATCAAGATGAACAACCGCCAACCAACCGACGGAGCAAAAATTAAACACCCCAAAAAGACCAGAAAAGAGGAGATAGATAGGGAAAAAAAGTTAGGGAAATAAGAAACAAAGAACCAGTATTATAAAACATGGCTTTTTACATGATCTTGATGATCAGATGAATGATGAGGACCTAGGAAACAAAAAGAAGCTCAAAAGGAATAATCAAGAATCCATTCCAGACAAGAATCTTCAAGAATCATCAACATCATCAGCCATTGAGAAAATGTTGCCACCACTACTTTGGCTGATTTGTCCATCAATTTTCCTTCCCCCTCTCATTGCTTACACCCTTCAATCATTCGAATTGGAGAACCAACCATTGGAGAAAATCGAATTTCATTCGCTTTCACTTTCTTTCATGTTTAAATGTACAATGCATTTCGATAAGTGGATGCGCCAAGACACCACACATGCTTGAAAGAGAATTGGAGGCTTGCCAGACTGGTTGCTAAGTCAAGTCCCCGTAGGTTGTAACAACTCCGGCTAAAATCATCAGAAAAATATCATTTGCGTTTGTTAAACGCCTCCTAATTATCTGACTAATTGTCCAAATCGATTGGTTCAACCCCTTTTGAGAAACTTGACCTGGGCATGAGCTATGTTTAACATTTTAATGAAAAAAAAGAAGGCGGGCATTCCCATTATAGCCTAACTTCTCTGGTGATTAGAGGAGGTTGTTTATGGAGTTTATTAAGCAAAAAAAAAACTATACATGTTCTCACTGTTGTCCACCAAAAGCTGAGCTCTTGGCAGTGGGTTGTTCGCCTTGCCTGCTTGCTTGCTGTTCACAGAGGGCAGCAGCGAGATTTTTCATTGCATTCATCATAATTATGTTCATTATGGCTGATATGTTGGCATTACATAACTAATGTGATTTGGGTCTTATTATTCAAATTACTTTCACTATCTTTCTCTTTCTGTTTCTGTTGAATTTTACAGGATTCTAGTGTTGGATTGTCATTCACTCTTTTTTCGCGGTATTTCTAGTCAAGTATTCCGTCACTAAAACTCATTTTTATGAATCACCACGCATACACGTATTCTTGGTAATACTCTTTCTGGCGCACACTTGCATGAATGTCAAACATACTTATACTGTTGTCGCAAAAAGATAATACCAAAAAATGAACTAGTAGTAAAATGAAATATAAAAAACAAGACCGGAAAATCAGACAGCGAGAATCAGGGAAAGACCAGAATAATAATGGAAAGCTTTAGAGGAGAAAAGGGATCAAGATGAATGCAAGTTGAATGGATTTTCAGTTCTATCCACACACCCACACTGGTTTTGATGGTCTCAGAACCGGAACAACACCAAAAAAAATAAGTGGCTTGAGGGAAAGGAATCCATTTAATGGGCCACTTCAATAAGATCATTTTTTTTTGTTCGGTTTCTGCATTCTTTCTGTTCTGCCGAATTCTGTCGACCAAAACTCGAACGCTGAACAAGGAAGCATTGACCTTTTATTTTTATTTTTGTTGGTTGTCTATTGTTTGTATTATATTTGATTCTAATTTTGTTTCTTTTGCTCCGTTTGTTTGTCTGACTGATTGTTGTTGATCGATTGTGATCCTTGTTTTTTTTTGTGCTTTCCTCTTTTGCGGTTTCTGGTAGCGGTGCGAATTAAAATGATTGCAGTGGCGTTAAACCCCACTGTTTGTATCTGGCGCAATGATTCACATCCATATCCGGTTCTGAAATGCATTAAAAGTTCTCCCGTGCCCGTTTCTGCGTGTGTGTGTGTGTGTGTGTGTGTGTGTGTGTTTCGGATTTTCAAGTGTTTGTACTAGTTTTTGACATTTATATTACGGGTGCTAACAATAATGACGATGATTATTATTATTATTATTATTATTATGTACTGCTTTTTTTTGTCATGCAGATTCTGAGGCTGTTTCCACGTTTTCCTTGCTCTTCGACTCCCACTCGTTTTGTTTCCGTTCCCCAGCTCTTTTTCTCGTCTTGTCCACACGAATATCATTTGTAGGAACAGAATTCTCCAAACACCTACACCCACACAAACATACACACACACACACACACACGTACAGCCAGAATAACTTGAAACTTAAGAAACAAATCATGGAGAGAGAAAGAGAGAGAGAGAGAAAATGGATGAATATTATTATCAAAATCAATCTAAAAACCAAACACTAAAGATGGTTTATGTTACGAAGGAAAGGGAGAGAGAATATTCCATGTTCTTGAAAATAATATAGTTATGATAATATTGGATTCAGATGAATCCAGATGTGCGTGCTGGTGGTTTGGGGGGAATCTCTCTGTGTGTGTATGTGCGTGTGTGTTTCAAGCTGCAAGGATTGGCAATCCATTACATTTTTTTTCTTTCTTAGTTGTCTTGTGGCTGTGTACAATTCCCCGAGTGGTTCCAAGTGATTAGACAAGACTCTAGGAATGCTATCACACACATACACACATATTTTACCGCATAGATAACCAACGAACGAAAAAAAATGACATGGATTATTATTATAATTTACATTATTCACATCGTAGAATCTTGGATCTTCTTGTTTCGAGTTTTTCGCTCTCTCTCTCGCTCTCCTTAATTTTGATAGAATCATATGATTGGAATATCAAAGGTTCACCGTAACTTTTTCGTTCGCTTTTTAATTATTAGACACCATCCTTCGGTACAGCGAATCTTAGATGCACCGGAAACCAACACAAACATACAACAGAAACCATAGTGACATGCAAACAGACTGAAAAAAATAAGAACACAGATAAGAATTATGGCGGTGGTTAACCCATTGGTTTTTTTTGGGGCTAACAAAACTTTTCCGTTGAATATTCTGTTCAAAGCATCGTGTTTCTAGTTCTCATTTATTTATATGGATGTGTTAGGGTGTTATAGAGCAAAAAGACAGATACTTACTAGCAATACTAACCAAAAAAGGAAAATAAAAGGAAATCAAATTAGCTCCCGAACGCTTCTCTTAGATTTACAGCAAACTTTTTCTCTCGTTCTTTCTTTCTTTCTTTCTTCCTTTTCCACTCGTTCGCTCATTTCCTTAATATGTGCCCACTTGATGGCTGGCCTTTTTTTTATTTAAGCATTTATCTTGAAAATTATTATCACCATTCTTGTTACATTTACAACAGAAACAGATGGACAGATATAATTTGATAAATTTTGTCTTTTCTAACACCCCCTCCACCCACGCCCCCATTTATCGCCCTCATTTTTGCTCTAATTCTCTTTGGCTCCATTTTTGGACCGAAACAAGAATCGAAAAAAAAGACAAAACAATGACAGATGAACAGAATCCGAAGTTCTTTAGAACTCTAACTTCAATCAGTTTTGTTGTTGTTTGGTGATTGAAACTATTGTTCTAAGATTTTAGTGCTGAAGTGATAATGGTTGTTAGAGATGGCCAAAAACAACATGACCATATCCGATCAAGTTCGGTTAAAAAGAGACAGAGAGACAGAGACAGAGGAAAAAAAGCAAAAAAAAATGAATCCTCTTAAAGTATAAATTCGGTAAGATCAGGTTTCGACACCACAGCCAAAACATAAAGGCCAATGTTGTTGATATTCTGCAGACGTGACACATAATTTCTTTTTGTTCTTGTCTTTCGGGTCGATCCTTGACGCATTCCCCCTTCCTTCTTTGCGCTCTTATTTCGCTTCATATAAGGAATCGAAAATTGGTACACGGGAACCCCGCTTCTACCGCATGCAGAGCTTGTATGTAAGTGCGTGGGCGTGCGTAGTGTTTCATCTGATATGACCCGGAAATTCTCTCGCTCTCTCTCTCTGCTTGTGTTTCTTCATGAATCTTATTGTTTCAAAAACCTTTTCAAAAGTTTCCACTTATTAGTATATACTTGAGTTTCCATCTCTAGGATGCTCGTACGGATGCAATAGATTCCCAAAATCGAACTAATACTAACTTTTGATATTTTTTTTTGTTTTCTAGCTCTCTAGCTTTAATCAATTTATCTCAAACTTTTTCCTCTTTGATCTGTCGACCATTCATTTTTTGTTCGGTTACTTGTTTTTTCCTTGCGGGAAAGAATTCATTGTGAAAGGAACAATTCATCATTCAACCAATAAGTGTTGATAATTTTATTATTGGCACGCAAAACCAAGAAAAGTTTTGCCGACCCTAATTGGCCATTTGCTGGTCGTGTTGACTTTGCCAAAAATGAAGGAATCAAATGTTTTGTACAGAACGATAGGGCAAAGGTTCCAAAAACCAAATAAATTAACCCTTTCGGCTAATAAGCTACTTAGGTACTATTGGTCACGGAAATAAGAACAACTTACATGTCTGTTCCACAATAAAAAGAATTTAGCTGATTGATTAATTGATTGATCGATTGATGATCTGGATATGTGACCAAATGTTATTTGAAAAAAACTGTTCTGGTTATAATCCAATGCCAAAAATCATAATGAAATGATGGTAAATTAACAAACGCGACAAACAAGTGGTTCAAGTTTTGAATTGGAAATTTTTTTTCTGGAACAACGTCACCACACACACATGTTTACATTCGACTACTAGTCGGCGAATAAAGAATGGCAACGAACTATAATGCGTTGCATAATGGAAATGAATGAAGTTGATGATTTCAAAAAACAAGCGGCAAACATTAAGATAGCAAGAGAAAGAGAGAGAGAAAGAGAAATAATGAAAACGATTGCCGAAAACCAGAGAAACCGGGCACCCTTTTGTTTCAATTATTCTGGAATGAAATGAGATGAAAACTGTTGGCGGATTTTCCGTTTTTTTGAACAGAACTTATATATGTCTATTTAAGTATCTGTCAATGTGTTCTGTAGTTTTGTTGGTTGGCTGATTTTATATCCTGTGTGTGTGTGTGTGTGTATGTGTGTTTTATTGGTTGTTTATTTGTTGTCTTAGGATTCACCAGTCAGAGACGCCATAGTTCTGGGGCTTTTATATATGCGGGAATGCTTCAAACATGATACCAGCAAACCAGATACACTTGTACAGAAGCACCACACAAACATATACCCATAACCATGCATACAAACAGAACCGAAAGGCCGGAATGGGTAGTGGAGCGCCGGTTCCAAAAATCCAAAGACACACTCTGATAGATATCTGCTACGGTTGCAACACATACACTCCATCCAATCTTCAAATAGATCAAATACTAGGTAGAATTTGGATGGCGCGCAGCAATTTCGACATGAAATTTTCATTTTTCTTTCTGCTTCACTGTTTTTGAGTACATTTTGGCCGCACTTCTGATCCCCTGCATTGTCACCGGAAATCGGTCATCTAATATGAATTGTGGTTAGCTCTCGAATTTAATCACGGGACAACAAAAAACAATTGTGGACGGTCTCAGACCAAACCAATTAGACTCAAGGGACAATTTATATGAATATTCTTGCAGAATTCCCTATTGATTAATATAAAAAATTAAGAAAAACAGTTCAAACTACAAACTGCGACCCAGAAAAATGTCAAATGTCGCCATAAATGACGTAATCAGTTAAAAATGAATGAATAAAAAGATAGACAGGAAAATAGAAATATTCTGGATAAAGGAAAAGGATGAAGCAACGGCTTATTGTTGGTGCATGTATTTGCGCGTGTGTGTATCTATGTGTGTGTGTCTGGATTGGTTTCAGACCAATTTCGTTGGAAACATCAAAGATTACAAGGAGCATCTCAAATGTAATCCGAGGGGAAAAGAAGAGAGGACATGCAAAAACCAGACATGATGAAGATGTTGGATCCAAGAAACTTTTGGAACAATAATCGAGCAGACAGAAAGAGCGAGAAGCAAATAAATACATTATATGCTGCTACAACATCATCAATCATCCAGAGTAGAGAAAAATAAAAATAAAAATTTTGTTTTCGGATTTCAAATCTGGCTTGCAACAAACCCTACAACCATCCATTCCTGGTTGTACTTATTCGGGTTTTTGGTTCGGTTTACCATTCAGGCAAACAAAACCCAAGAGGTTTTCATTTCGTTTACTCGCCATCGTAAATGTCAAATGATGTGAGCTGAGCACCCAGAATAAGAACAAGAATAAGAATAATAAGAATATAATAGAACGGCTGCTAAAAATAGCCACGACCAAGAATGATGTATGTGCCTGTGACTGTGTGTGTGTAACAAGTGTCCGGGAAAAAATGGATGGTTAAGTCCATTTAATGCCGGTGGATGAACAACTTAAATATCGGACGATGTTGATTGAAATTATGCACTTGAAGATTCTGGACATTCGTTTTATTCTTTCTTTATTCGCCTTGGCATTCATCCACGCATTTTATTATTTTGGCATTTATGGTGGTTCGTTTAGTTTTCATCCACACAATCATCTCCATAATAATATTGTGATGAAAATTTAATGTAAATTATGAATAATGTATATAGTCATCAACACAACCGGAATTTATATACCGACCAGTCAAATATTGCTGTATATCATGGAACATTGTATCAAGAATATCAACCATTGCACCGGCTAACCACCAGCAGCAGTAGAATTCTCTGGCTCGCTCGCTCGCTCCCTTTCTCTAAAAGCAGAAGGAACAAATCTCAACTCTAGAGAATCGAGTCGCAAAGTCAGATAGGGAAGAGAAATTGCACCAAGCTATTGAAATTATTAGGATTGGCCCCACTTGGGATAAAAGGAATAATAATAATACTGAAACATAGTAAGGCAATCGCAACATTTTCAATGTTTGTTTTCCATTTCATTCCATCAAGTTTATTGCCAGGGTGAATGTTAAGCATTATAACAATTGCTTCGAAAAATGATATTAATCTTCACTAAGATGATGAAAATTAAGCAAATAGAATATTAGATGATAGAATCCCGGGCGAATTTTTTTCTTTCCTTTTATTTCCGAAATCAGAAATCAGATGGCGTTAAAGTTACTTTTTCAGTCTTTGAAAATGCTTCAAATCTTCACCAATAGAGGACATTACTGCTGCGCAACCAGATATTTGGCTGACACTTACTAGCGTGTTGTCAACATTATTTATATTTTGGATTTGAATAGACTCAACGTTTTCGAACTTTTTTAAGATTGTTTTTTCATTGTTGTCCAGTTAAATCTTTATGATTGTTCCGATTTATACACCATTAATTCATTAATTCATTATCATCATCCATCAAAATCATTTAATCGCTCACTCGTTTGCTCGTCCAATGGTCAATGACCGTTGGCTATTATTATTGTTTCTCAACAACGATCATACAATTACTCCTCTGCAGTTTGCCGATTGACCACCAACAAAAATCATCCAGAACAAGAGAACGAGCAATCCTTCTCAATTTAACTAATTACCCTTGAAGCCAACCCAAAACCGGATTCCAACATATCCTGGTATTTGAAAAATTATCTTTTGCAGATCACAAATCACTGCCAAAAAAAAATCTGCTAAAGCAATATCAATTAGAAACTATTCTTGTTATTACCAATTCAAAATTAATGGCCTTCATTTAAGAAAACATATTTAACTAAATCTATTTTGCGGCGTCTACTGATGTCTAGACCGTGAAATTTGTGTCACATTGTTATCTAATCTTTCCAATCTAAAGCATAGTTTCTCAAGGGAACACTGTTATGAAAAAAATCTATAGGCAGCCACAAACATAGCTAATCATCTTAAATTATTGCTTCCATCGGGTTCTTTTTTGTAGCTTGATTTATGTTTATTTTTTCGTAAAATTTGTTTTCAATTTTACTACAAGTCGAATTATACAAAAATCTTCAGTTATAATTAGTGTGTTTTGTCGATCATTCACATCCACCAATCAAATCGAAACGTTGTTGAATGAACAAAACCCGCCACCACTCAGATTGTGTTTCTCTTGCTTGGCTCATGGTAAGTGAATCTGGTTTCTAGTTTTCACTGCCAATGAAAATAATCCAAGCTTCCAATATAATAGCAATAATAATTACTATTACAACCAGGTCTTACTTTTTGCATTGCTTAGTTTAGACTGGATTCTAGACTGGTTTTTAGAATAATCATAGATTGTCTGATCATATTGAATCTGATCACTGGCATTTTGTTGCATTTTTTGTAATCATTTCCATTGTGAATATCGTGTTGCGATACTTTTAGGTAAAATTATTAAATATTTTCATAACAATCAAAATAATGTTGTAATGACTGCTCATTATGCCCGTTACCCGATCATTTTAAATCTCGCTTTTTTCCCTCCTACACCCCTCCTCCCACCCAAGACTGGTGACCGGGACCATTAGTCAAAATTCGAGTATTAAATCAAAATTAAAACATCATCATCATTGAAAATGGAACATTTTAGTTATAAACGAATTAGCAGAATTTGTTGCATTGGTGCGGGTTATGTTGGTGGACCAACATGTGCTGTGATCGCAAAGAATTGTCCAAAAATCCGTGTTTGTGTGGTGGATTCCGATGCTAATCGTATTAAGCTTTGGAATTCTGAACGCTTACCCATTTATGAGCCTGGATTGGATCAGATTGTGCGAGAATGTCGGGGTAAAAATTTGTTTTTTTCCGAAGATATACATAAAGAAATATTGGAAGCTGAAATGATATTCATATCGGTCAATACACCAACCAAAACATTCGGTTTTGGCAAAGGTAAAGCAGCGGATTTACGAAATTTAGAACACGTTTCTCGTATGATCGCCTGTACGGCAGACAGTAGCAAAATTATTGTGGAGAAAAGTACTGTGCCGGTAAGAGCCGCAGAAAGTATAAATCGTATATTGGGTGCCAATAAAAAACCTGACATTGATTTCCAAGTGCTTTCCAATCCGGAATTTTTGTCTGAAGGAACCGCGATCCAAGATCTGCTCATACCGGATCGAATACTGATTGGTGGTGATGATTCATTCGATGGAATGATTGCTATGGATAGGCTATGTGAAATATACCTTAATTGGATTCCTGAAGAAAAAATAATTCGCACCAATACATGGTCATCTGAATTATCAAAATTGGCTGCCAACGCATTTTTGGCTCAACGTATATCATCGATAAATGCCATATCGGCAATATGTGAAGCAACCGGTGCCGATGTTAATCAAGTGGCTACTGCAATTGGTTCTGATTCACGTATTGGGCCAAAATTTCTTCAAGCCAGCATTGGGTTCGGTGGCAGTTGTTTTCAAAAGGATGTTCTAAATTTGGTCTACCTAAGCGAGTATCTGAAATTACCGGAGGTGGCCGAATATTGGCATCAGGTAATCCTTTTTTTTGATTGATGTAAAGTGTTCATATTGTTCTGATCATTCATTTTCTTGTTAGATCATCCTTATGAATGATTATCAAAAAAGGCGTTTCGCTTTAAGAATAACTGAATGCATGTTCAACACGATCACTGGAAAACGCATCGCTATATTTGGATTCGCTTTCAAGGCCAACACTGGTGATACACGTGAATCACCTGCTAAATTGGTTTGCAAACATTTATTGGAAGAAGGTGCACATCTTGCCATTTATGACCCAAAAGTGTTAGCTGAAAAAATCTACTCGTACGTAACAATATACACAATATAATTTTCACTGTCATTGAAATTGATTTCTGGTTTTTCCTACACGCACACACACCTGTCTTAGTGATTTGAACTTTTCGGATGTCAATCTTCCATCTGGAGCGAAAGTTAAGGACTTTGTGGATGTTTGTAGTTCAGCATATGATGCAGCAGAGAAAGCACATGCTATTGTTATCTGCACTGAATGGGAAGAATTCAAAGATACATGTTTGGATTATGAAAAAATGTACTCTCTTATGATGAAACCTGCATTCATTTTTGATGGCCGTAACATGGTTAAAGCCATTTATCTGGAAGAAATTGGTTTCCACGTGGAAAAGATTGGTATTCAATCATCTCATGGTAAAATTGGCTAATCATCGACGCCAAGCATCCACGACCACCGTGGTCTAAATGAATTTTTCATTCCGTTTTTTTTCGTAATATTTTTTGAAATTTAATTTTTATATAAAGAAACTTATAAGAGAATAAAAAATTTTGCTACTTTTTTCAAAAAAAAATATCGATTTTCGCTACTATCGATTATGGTTGCGTAAAGTTTTGTTATTTTTCTCTCTTTTTTTTGGTCACGTCTTTTGGTTTTTCTTTCAATTTGTTTTGGGTACACAATTCAAAGATTTTTTCGGGATTGATGTTCAATAATAGGGAGTTATTATTCACCTGATTGTTGATGCATTCTTTTTGCTATTTTTAGCTGAAAATAATTTATTCATGTTGAACCTTTTTTTCCAAACGATGATTGATTGGAGAAACCCAATGATATAAATAACACGAAAAAGCTGTTTTATTATTGATACTTGTCTGAAAAAAAATATAATTTGTTGTTTCTGTTTTTGGCTAGTTGCCTATCAAAGTGCAATATCTACGTTCGTTATTATTATTTTTTTTCTGTGTGATCAAAAGATTGAAACCATCCAGTCACAGCCAAAATAGCGCCTAGGAAATGTTGATAAAAAACAAACCATGTTGTGTTTCCCATTGGTAATAAATATTTTTTCAGTGGTAAACAAAACAAGCAGCGCTTCGATTATCATTACCAATATTATTATTATTATTATTATTATTGTTGTTGTTATTTACAATAAATATCATTTTCGTTACAAGATAACGCATGTTTATGAGTGAAAATCACGTTCCAATTGAATGTCCAGGAAAAATCCTTGTGAGTTTGTGTGTATGTGTGCATGTGTATGTTTGTGTTTGCATGTTGAATTTTTTATTTTATTTGAAAAAATTGTATTTTGCTTTCTCTTCTGTTTTCGTGCATGTCCTTTATCATTTGAAATCATATTGCAACGACTATTGCCGAATTCGCCTCGATCATTTTGGATTCATGACCATTTATCAGAAATTCGCGGCTAAGCTCAAACGTATCATCATCCATCTTGTGAGGGAATTGCGTTTTTGAAAACTAATCAAATAAAATATCATATCAAATATGAATGATAGTTATAAAAATTCTGTCAAGAATTTCTATCGCAATTCAAGGAATGAAGAATTTGTTTCCTTGAACAAAAATTTCAGCAGCTTAAATTCTGATACATCAACAACAAGTGTTTCCAGCATTGAATCATTATTGGAATCAAGACGGGAAAATCCAGAAGAAATCCTATTGGGATTAGGCTTTGGTGGTGGTGGCCAAGAACAATCCAACCCGTTCAGCCGTATACCGCATCGTTTTTTTCAACAACAATCTAATGCCAAAGGTGTCCACGTGACAGATCTAGCGCGAATGAACAACCAGATATTTTTCCAAAGTGAAAGCGTCAATTGATCAATAGAATAATAGGTGGTTTTAATCGGTAAATTATTCTTTTTTCTCTTTTTTCCCCCAAATCCTTAATCCTTAGATACCAGTTTTGAAAATCAACCAAATCCTGGAAGAAGAAAGAGTTCGGTTCAAATGTCATCAGAAGAAAACTATAATTATTTTGATACTAATAAGGATAGTGAAAAACGATATCATCATTCATCTTGTGATGCTAATTGTAGAAACATCGACAAAACAAAAGATGATAAAAGAAAACTAAATCCCAAGGTACTAATATCGGTTCCGACCAAAATAATTGATCCATTCAATAGCGATAAAGACAATGACGATGATGTTAATGATATGAATATTGATTTAATGAAAAACGCGGAAGAAAGTTCTGATACTTATTATGCTAATTATAACAATAACCTTGATATTTTTGAATCCACATCTAGTTCTATTGTTGAGAATCAAAATCAAAACACAGCCAATACCAGCAGCCTCAATGGCCGACAAAAAAAAACCAAAAATAAAATCAATAGCGATAATGATCAATCCATTATGACCGTTTCAGTTGCGGATACTAACAATTTGGTTGTTCCACATCGACAATCCAGCTGTTCGTGTATTGATGGTGCTCTGCAACAACAAAAAAATGACACAGATCTGGTGTCAAATAAAGATTTTCAATCGTTATCAAGTATGAATCCAGACTCATTGTCATCATCTAGCCAAAATTGTCCGACATTAAATAATATGTACCAAAATCAAAACAACACCGATCAACAAAAACAACAACAACAACAACGTTGGTATAAATATCATCAACCGCTGCCAAGCATTGATCTGATTTCTCGAATATTAGATGTTGATGTTAATTCTTTATTCTTGTTGAGCTCATTCATTGAAACATCGTTGTTGACTTCCATACGTAGCTTGAAAATGTCATTGGATTTTTATCGCTATTTTATGTTTGTTAAGAGAAAAAATCAAAACAACAATTCAGATGGCCAATTTCAACCAAACGAATCATTTAATCAACATTTGATATTTCAAAATCTTTATTTGGAAGTATTGGAAATCGAAACAATGCTTCATGATTGTCTGTATAAATTTAAACATTCTACAAATTGGTTTGTGTTCATATCCAAGTATGTAAATCAATTAAGTAATGCCATGAATAAGGTGAGGATCTTTTGCATGAAAGCCGAATGCAAATAAGTCTTAAAAATCTAATGGAATTTTCCCCATAATCCACAGATATTCAGAATACAGCTGGATTTACAGAAATTGTGCAACAAATTTTCTTCAACTCTCGATAATAATAGCAATAATTGATACTGATACCTGTGATAATTTGAGCCAGACAATAATCGTATTTCGAAGAAAAATACAAAACAAAATTTCCCAACAGCAGCAGCTAAGCCAAAATGTCAAAATATCATTTGGAAAATGTCAAGGATATTCAATCGAATTCGTTCTGCTTCAAAATTAATTGATCGTTACCGACCATGTTAATTTTTGGATTTTATTTATTGATTTTCTATTACAATAAACTTCATTATTTAAAACGTTTTGACTTGATTTTTCGAAAAGTGTTTCAAAAATTTAATCCGCTTAGATCTCATTCATTTTGATGGTATTTTTTCCCTAATTCCAATTCATTTGTTCGCCAGCAATTCGCTGTTACGTATGTATTTTGGAAATGCTAAATCATTAATTCATTCATTTTTCGCATATAATAATCTCACATTCACGTCATTCGCTTTGTTTTTTTTGATATTATTCTGGATTCGGGTTCTTTTGGCAGGCAAGCCAGGCAAACAAGCAAGCAAGCAAGCATGCACGAACAAATGACAATATTATCAATGTTTGATAAAGAATAAGAAGCAACATACAACTTTTGTGTTACAATAATCAAAGGTAAAGGCATAACAGGGGTGGTGTTTATTGTGATTATTATGGCAATCCTAAAACACTATAATGAGATTATATCATTGCATTCATGATTGTTGCTGTTTTGGTTCTTTATTCATGATAATAATGGTGACGGAAGTGTTGGCATGTACTACCGAACCTTGGATTTAAATGTCAAACAACCAAGCACAGTCAAAGCGAGAGAAAGAGAGAAAGAAAAATGTATCCAGTTACAATTTGCCAGGCATTATTTCTACCGATTTGATCATCATTAGGAAAAACAGCAGCATTAAAACAGAATATTCTCAATCAATCATTCCGGATGATCTTGTAATAATGATAATAATGATGATATCCAATTACCTATCAGGAAAGAGAAAAAAAAATTCCAATACGTTGTTTGTTTAAGGACACTACTCTATGCCTCCAACACTGTTCATAAACAGTGGTTCAGCTCTTTTTCCGTATTTCCTTTGGCTGCCGGATCCTCACTGTCATGGCTGTTTTAATCTAGGAGTGAGCAACCTTTTTAGTCAACGGGCCGCACATAAAGTAGTTTAGTAATCTAGACCTACGACGACATCTCTGAGCAGGAGAACAGAAATACAGCTTTGTCTCCTCCTTTTAGTGTGTCTGGTCATCGAGTCAAATCACCACAATGAACCAATCAAAGAGAGAAATACACCTTCTTTTGCTGTTTATAGTGTGCATCGTCATCGGTTCAAATCATCTCTGGGCCAATCAGAGAGAGTAATATAGCTTCGTCTCCTGTTTAGAAATGCTTGGTGGGCGGCATAAAAATATTTGATAGGCGGTTCGCGGGTTGCTCACCCCTGTCTTTATCCAATGCAGACATGGCCTGAGATATGTCCTTGAGAAAAGTTTGAGACTTGAGATGAGTGCTTGGGCAGCATAGAATTTTGCGCGAACAATTCTGGCATCTGGGTCGGGTTGCAAGTTGTTATTGTTATCACTATTATTGGTGTTTTGTTTCTTTTGAATTTTCGTTTAATCTTCTTCGCTTGCCACAATTCTTTTCGTGTGTTTTTCCGTTTATTTATTTTTTTATTTTTATTTTTTCGGTTTTTGTTTCTTCAAGTTTATCCCTCTCATAGGAATAGATAGAATTTCTAAAAATAAATGTCAACTATGATGATGATGATTATAATCATATAATAGCCAATTCGGAGAAAACATAACGAAAGAAAAATATAGGCGCGCCATATATTGATTCTATATAAAACAAAAAAAAAACATTCCTATGAATGGAAGGTGTGTAGACAACGCCCACTATCAGGATAGACTCTATTCGCTTAAAACATAAAGTGTATTTAGAGTGTTACGTATTTTTTTCTCATTCGGAAGCCAAAAAACACGCATACACACACACGCCCATAGTCGCACACATTTTGTCTGAACTATTTTTTGTTCGTTTTGGCCCCGAACGAATTACCTTTGCATCGACAATCCTGTACAATTTGTTTGATTCAACATCAATCTTATTATACAAGCTTCTTTTTCCCTCCTCCACTATCTTTTTTTCTGTGCCCTTCAACACCCACACACCCCGAATCAACCAAAATTGGATTGGGATTTTTTGCTTTCTCTCTCTCTTTCTCTCTCCAGATTACGTAACCCTCTAGGATGTTTTGGGTTTCCCTTGCGACGAGACACGTGGAATGTTTTTTTAGCTACCAATCCTCATGCAAACAATTTACATGTGTGTGTGTGCGTGTGCGTGTTGTTGATGTAAATGTTGATCCTCCTACAAATGTTGATGAGAATCTAAAATTGATGCTTTCCTGAAATGGTATCTATTCATGATGTAGGATGATGATTCTGATATTGGGTGGATTTTAAAGCTCCAAATGCGTATGCATATACTTCGGTGACGTCTTTTGATAGCTTTGAGATTATGAATACTTTGGGAAAAGATGATCGAAATCCAGCATTTCAACCAAACAGAATAGAGTAGTTGTAGTTGTTGATGAAGGTTGGGACGCCAAACAATTACAGCATCCATAACACGGTAAAACCGAATGTTTCCCGAATCATAGAATGATCAAATTCACTAGAGAATTGCGTCAAATCATCACACGTACATTTACCTTTTGAAAATAAAGTTTCTAGAAAAACGCGCGTGAATTGTTCGCGTCTTCATACGACATACAAGCCGCATTCATGATTTGCATAATGTATAATGCCAGCCGATGGGAGGACACATTTTTTTTCTCTGGTTATTATGTATTATGTGTATTCATTAGCCAATCCTTTGATTTCAAAATTTGATTAATTCGCTTTGGTCAAACCTTTTATGGGCATACTCCTCCTCTCTTCCCCTGTCTCGTTCTCTTGTCGTCTCACTGCAGGCAGTGCGCGCATCACCCACGATCAAATTTGAAGCAACCCTTTACTTATTGATGAGAGCTTTCAGAGTTAAGCAAAAAAAACAAATTAAAATCAGGTTCTCAGTGTGATATCCCTTCGGGGAGGCTTTCTCTAGATCCCCCACCTGGAAGGTAAACCTTGACAATTTTATTTCGCTCTCTGTTGATCGCTTTCTGGAAGCCATATTGTGCTTGTGTCTGTGTATGTTGGTGTGTGTGTGTGTGTGATTGAAATTGATAAATGCAGTTTCAGCTCTTTCCACGAGAATCGGAGGTGATTTGTATCTTTTGGTGTGATGGATGTGCCTCAAAATGCTTGCCTGTATCTGAGTTTGAACTGAATACATTGAGAATCCATTCATTTCCATCTAAATTTACATTAAATGTACATGTAGTAATGATTATTTATCATCGATCCATCCAGAGAGGATGCAGATGCCCAAAATGGTGACAAAACCAGAAACACCACCGTCATGACATTTAAGGCAAACAAACATAATAATGATACTTTTCGATTACTACCAATACGCGAAAGGGTTAATTTTTTTTAATCGAATTCAAGTTTTACCAAGATCAAGGTAAAACGTTAAGTGACACAATACATTGTCTGGTCGGATATCTTCGCCCTGGCAAATAAGAATAGCCAAATTAGACGGCGTTCGTTTGTTAGGAAAATATGTTTTTTAGATATGATTAACCCACACAATCCGACAAACAATCAATGTGTGTCTGTGATCGGCGGTGAATGTTAAAGAATAACATTTAATGGGGCGAACATCAACAACCAAACGACAAAGCGCACTAAAAAAAACGACAAAAAGCTAAAAAACTAAAACTAAAAAGTCTCTTATTGATGAAATGTTGATGTTGGAAAAAGGAAAAACTAGGCCAACAGACAGACACACCGACACACATTATACATAATAACGGTAAACATATATGCGCTTTACATCTACACTTTTGGTTAAAGTGAAATATTAACGGCAAAAAACAACAACAATCCATTCCTTTTCGGAATATGTGTGTTTGTGTGTGCAAGTGTAATACGGTTGGATGACAAGTGTAAAGGAATATAATAAACAATGATGAAACTTTGAAACAGATATCATAATAAAGTAGAAGTAGAGTGGAGTTAATTTGGTCGGGTTGATTTTGGTTTCGATGGTTTGGTGTATTTCATGATGATGATTATGATGAGGAGGAGGAGGAGAAGGAGCAGGAGGAGCAGGAGCAGGAGCTGGAGGAGGAGGATTTCTATGACGTCGACGGTGGTGGTGGGAAAAGGGGAGGCGGAAATAACAAGGGGCGAAGAATTCCCATGATCAACTTCTACCACCAACGCCAGGGATTGCTGCTGGTGTTGGTGGTGCTTGAAGTTGCCGTTGTCATTGTTGTTGCTGCTTTTTTTTCTTGTCGTCTTTTTCCGCCGTGAATTATATAGCTTTGGCCCAGAAGACAAGATTCTTTCTATTCTTTAGCGGATTCTTCTTCTGGTTATATTTTGTTTTTGATTTTTCTTTGCGGTTGTTGTTTGCGCACTATTTCACTTGCTTCTTCGCTTTTTGCTTGCATCTACAACTACATCGATTCCGTTGATCTGGATCACCCATTCATTCTGAAATTCTTGTTCGGTTTCCACTTCAAAAAAATCCAACTTCTTAACGCATGCACCATAGACAACAAACACAGAGACACAGAAGATTAATGCAATACAAAAACTACCTCTACTTTTATTCTTGAATGTACGTGTGTGCAATAATTCAATGTTGGCAAGCTTGCTTCTGGTCTCCATTTTTCCAGAACAACAGAACCAAGTTGATTGAATAAATAAGTTTAACGATAGTTTAAGTGTGTTTAGTTTGGTTGATAGGTCGATTTTTTCCTGTCTCAATTCTTGTTCTATTTTTCCACAAATTCTGTGATTCACCTGAATCCAAAGAATCAACATCGCTAACAATTATACAATGAAGAATGCACGATGAAAACGCCTGAATTTAGGTAGAATTATTACGAACCCGTCGTACGCATCATCATCATCATCATCACCATAACCGTCCACATCCTGCCCGCCGCATCTCGGCTAACATTAGCATCCTGGATAATGGTTGTGGATATTTTTGGATCACTTTGATCAATCGTGATATTGATTGTCGGCAAAGGAAGCGAAACGTTTTCCTGTATCACGTGTTACAAGGGTGTTCGCGTGTGTGCGTATATGTGTGTTTTTTGTTTTTTGTTTTGTAATTTTGTTTGGCATATACCTGTCCATGTATGTGTGTATGTGTGTGTGTTTGAGTGTCTGCGTTGAACCGTTTTCCTTCCGATAATCCGATGGAAAAAAACAGTTTTCAACCAGCCGATCAACCTTCAAATCAATTAATAAATCAATCAAATTCTTAATTATCCAGACGGATTGTTTGGTTTGACATTGTTTTAAATATTTTGCATATCGATCTAAATCTTTGAACGGAAAAATCAAACGGGAAAAAATTTATCGGAAAATCCCTAAACATTTGCATGTGCGTGTGTGTGTTTGTGTTTTTGAAACCTTTACCTTGCTGGTATTCACTTTCACTATCTTTCATTCGGGCACTGTCTGGTGTCTGGTGGTTACCATCGTGATCATCTTGTTTTTTATTATTTCATTTAAAAAAAAACCAAAACGGACAGCCATACTGGTGGTGGCTAGATTGGCTGCTTGTGTCTATGGTTCCCTTGATCGGTTTCGTCTTCTTCTTCTATTTCTTCTTCAGCAGATAATAAACTTAGTACATTTTCGCCTACATTTTTCTACCTTTAACTAGCTTAATATTAAACAATCTTCTCTATTTCTCTTTTATTTATCCACTTGGTTGTCTGGGTAATTCACTATTCACCTTTTTGTTCATCCATTTCGTCATGCATTTGGTTATTGCCGTTGATAAATTAATAGTATAGATGTTTTTTATTTGTCATTTATACAATTAGCGGAACTCGACGACAATATCCATCACCCACACTCACACACACACACACACATGCATACACACCATACACATACACCACATATCGATACAGCGATTCAAATTGTCTAGCAGAATAAGAATTCCCCCGATTAAACTCCTCTCTAATGCAAAATAAATACAACTGAATTTAAATTGATTCCAGAAGAAAAATCAACAAATCAAATGTGACAAAGAATTCACCGGAACCATTGTTTGGTTTTTGGCGGAAAAACTTTTGGAAGAATAACTCAAATTATTCGAAAATAAAATTCTTGATTCATCCATCAGCATAATAATACTAATCATTATTAACAACTACCTTTGAATACATCATCAAGCATAAATTGGTTATCGTTCAGGATAATCTCGAAACCTTCGTCCACTTTCTTACGGGTTTGTACCAGTATAGCTTATGTATGTGTGGCTAGATTGTAATATAAAAATAATGATCTTCGTATCTTTCTTGGTTCTTTTTTTTTGTTGTTTCATCATTGTTTTCAATCTTTCTTAGAAAATCAGGTGAATGTTCTGTTTTTGAATCTCCCTATCTCTCTCTCTCATTCCCAATTTAAGATTAATCTTAAATATTCCTGGCAATAATTTTTATTTTCTCACTCTCGATCTTGATTTTGCTTTCTCGCGTTCTCTTTTTCTCAGGTAAACTAGCTGTTGCATGTGTGCAAGTGTGTGTGTGTGTGTGTGTGTGCGCGCGCGCGATTGTGTAGGTGTGGTACGCGACAAGAATATTGCAACACACTCAAAAGCTATCAGAGCAAGTCAATCATTTTTTTTTATTAGCATCTTTTTTGATTATCATTATTATTCAAGCAATAAAAAGTACCCTTGCTGCTCTGCAATAATATACGTGACAGTGTGTAGGTGTAGGTGGGCAAATGAATTTGTTTTATATTTTTTTTTCAATTATCTCCAAATTCTCAAAAGAAATTTTGGAAAAATCAATGATGGTGGATGTTAATAATGTGGATGTTGGATACCTTTGGGAGAATGTAAAGTGGTTCAGTATTGCCACAAGTGTTGTACGATATTGAACAAAAGCTAGAGGAAAACTCTTTTTTTGATGCTCATTTATAAATCAGAATCGATTGCATCCGATCAACCTTATCATTATTCCCGAACAAACAAACGAAAAAAATTCGAATCCATTTCCATCACTTGGCTTTTGAATTTAATTTGGTTTTGTATTTTTTCCCCGCCATTCTCGTACGTGCTTAGTTCCTGAATAAAACATAGCACGAACAAAAAATTCACCATCTCGTAGTTTGGTGGCTCTGAACACTCGTCTCAAAACAAAAGAAATTGCTGCTTAAGCATAACAACAATACGAAGCTTTCCGGAAAAAGAAAAAAGAACCAACCGCTAACAAAATGACCAACTTTCAGCCGATTTCGTCTTGCGAGAATAATATCGTAAGTATACCGTAAAAACCATATTTATACATGGTGTAGCAAGCCTAAGCCGGTTAGTTTACGCGCGAGTGATTTGCCTTTGAAATTTGTGCGTGAAAATGTATTCACCTTCGACCATCACTAGGTGACACCACTGGTCTTCAAAAAGCAATTTTCTCTGGCTTCCGAATGCGTGTGCGTGTGTTTGTGAGTGGGCGTTTATTTCACAAACCCATCACTATCCGACGGATTTCCGATGAGAATCCCGGAGCAAGAAAAGGATTTCACCGAATAACACAGTTTTTTTCGAGTAACCTCCGATGTCTAGGTTATTTTCGTGTCTTATAATTTATGTGCGTTGGCTTAGCAGCGACAAAGTCAGGGAAAAAGTTTCGGTGGACTGGACAAGAGCCAAAAAGCGGTGTCTGACATAATGTGTTTTGATTTGAATCTGGACTGTTATGTTATCCTAACCGCACTTGGATTCGCGGATTCTCGGATTTTGTGTCTATTGTTTTTTAGATTTTTGGCCGTTCCAAAGACTTTATGTCCTCCTAAGAGGACATTTTCCATTTTTGTTTTGTCATTTTCCCAAAACCGAATATTTTTTGTTGCTTGTTTTTTTGTGCTTGATATGATCAATATGGTTGCTTTTGTAGTTATGGTTGTATTTCGGAATGAATAATAATTGATCAATGATCAACAAGAATGACCTTCAAAACAGGACACAAAAAACCGTCCGTAATTTGTATTTTGCCAGGAAAATGGCAAAAAAATCCATTGATTTCCGCTGCGGTTATTTTCCCACTTTGTTTTATGCCGAAATCGACTGCTTCAGACCTAAGTTCCATGGAAAATGAGTTGAAAAATGAAAGACCGGCACCGATTCTCATGTTTTGTGGTGAGTTTTGTTGTGGGCGCAATAATGATGATTGTTACCCGCACTATACGATCAATCATCGTAACCAGAGAAAAGTTTTTCAAGAGCAAAACTACCCGAACGTAATAATAATAATAATAATATGAAAGAACGCGCGCCCGCGCTTACTTGATTCTCACCCGTACATAGCCTGACATAATTCTGCACCACTGTTTTTTCTGTTTCGCCATAATTTCGAGCTTCTGCCTGAATAATTCGGAAGTCTAACTATCATTATTCCAACCGACCGGATCATAATGATATTTTCAAAGGAATAATGAAAAAAATACAGAAATAATGATTTGCACATTTTGTGTTCCAACAAATTTTGTTCAGAACAAAAAGGCCTGCAGTGTGCACAAGTACACTTGAAATACTTTGGTTGAATAAAACCCGGCGCTCACCTTAAACAATAAACCGTGATTCTGCTAATAATTATAATTGGATTTATTCTTCTTCTCCTTCCCTTTATCGGTGTTATAATTTTTTTGTGCGTTTCGTTGCTCTCATACTTGATGATCACAGGAAGAACAGATCATCAACTGTGATTTGATGGATACGGATCTACCGAACGGCGTCAATCATGATGATGATGATGATGATGACGATAATCATCATCGTATAAGCGATCTTAAAAAGAAAGAATGGGGTAGCTATACAGAATTTTTATTGGCCTCATTAAGCTATGCTGTTGGTCTTGGTAATATATGGCGCTTCCCGTATTTAGTCTACCGTAATGGTGGAGGTAATTATCCTAATTATAATTTGATTTAATCGTAAAAACATATCAATCAAATCATTTTTGTTCATCAATCATTCATTTATATTGATCACACAGGAGCCTTTTTTGTGCCATATTTTATCATGTTATTTTTTGTTGGCATACCTTTATTCGTTTTGGAATTCAGTTTTGGTCAATATATGCAAAGTAGTCCGATCAAGGTTTGGATCGTGGCACCATTATTCACCGGCATCGGTTATGCAATGTGTTTAATGTCTGGACTAGTTTCAATCTATTATAATATGATCATTGCATGGGCTTTACGTTATTTGATAACATCACTTTTTTATGAAATATCCTGGGATACCTGCGATAATGACTGGAACACTAACGGTAAGTTTGTTTCTCTTGCAGCATAATCGAAAATTCCCACATACAAGTACACATTCTATTCGTATAGCTTGCCGTAAATATGAAACAGCCAATTGTACCAAGAATTTCGGAACCATGCGTTTCAGTGGTGAATGTACTTTTAGAAATTGTACATTTATCAATGGTACCAATGTTATGGACTACAATTTGAATCCGGTGGATTTAATCGAAAAACCTGATTATATAAATTGTTCCATTTCGGATAGTGTTTGGGCTACCTATAAATTGGAAAACTCCAAAATGCCCAGTGATGAATATTTTCAGTAAGCGCAACAATATCCATTGTGTTTGATGCTTTCTCTAGATTCAGCTCTTTTGTTCAATTGCCATAGCAATGAGATATTGGGAATCAGCTCTGGAATCGATGATCTGGTCGGGATCCGATGGGATTTGGCAGCTTGTTTATTCATTTGTTGGGTCATCGTGTTTGCTTGTCTTTATAATGGCCTGAAATCCATGGGAAAGGTATTGAATTATTTTTGCTTTGGTCTAGATTATCAAAACCAAGCGCTTGTTGTTTTATTTTTTTTTCTCGGTATACAGTCCGCTTATTTCACGGCAATATTTCCATATGTGGTTTTGACCATTTTGTTTGGCCGTTGTATATTTTTGGATGGCGCTATGGATGGTATAAGATTCTATTTGAATCCGGAATGGGAACGCTTGAAACATGTTCATGTTTGGGTAAATGTTTTTCGTTTGATGGAAAACTTGGATAGAGTTGAAAAATGTTTTCTTTGCTTTCATCTCAGTCTGATGCTGCAATGCAGATTTTCTTTTCACTATCACCATGCTGGGGTGGGATCATTACGTTGGCCAAAGGAAACAGTCTACGGCATAATTTTCTAAAGTATGGCTCGCATCAATCAATTAATTAATGCAAAAAACTAATTTTGAATGTTTATTTCAATTGTAGAGATGCGTTTTACATATCTATCGGCAATTGTTTGACCAGTGTATATGCTGGTTTTGTAATATTCTCCATCATCGGATTCATGGCTAATCAAATGGGACGTGCTGTACAGGATGTGGTAACACAGGGTGCTGGTCTGGCATTTATCGCATATCCGGAAGCAGTGTCTCGTTTGCCGGTGGCACGTTTTTGGGCAATTATTTTTTTCACCATGCTTTCTACATTGGGTTTTGGTACACAATTTACATTGATCGAATCGGTGGCCAGCGCTGCGGCCGAAATGTTTTTCACCAGACCAAGCAGAATGATCAAAAGACGTATACTGATGTTGACCTGTTTCGTATTTTTTATATGCGGCCTCATACTCAGCACAAACGTAAGCATATTGGATCTGATTATGGGATAAAACCATTCTACTATTCTGATTGAATCAATCAATCAATCATTTTAGGGTGGAATCTATATTCTACAATTGATGGACGACCACTGTGCCAGTATATCGGCCATATTGATCGGATTCGTTGAATTGACTGTTATTGTTTGGGTGTACGGTATTGATAAATTTTTGCGCAATTCGCAAAAAATGCTTGGTAAATTTCCAATGTTTCCGACACTTTGGAAATTTATTTGGATTTTCATCACACCGACCATACTTGCTGTAAGTAGGACGCTGTTGTTGTAATATGTTCAACCTGACCTGAACTTGGCGACGATTTTTGTTCCAGGGCTTGTTTATTTCAACTGTGATCGATTATGAAATGTCCACATATGGTAAATATGTTTATCCTGGCTGGGCCTCTATTGTTGGATGGCTTCTATCAATCACATCGGTAGCAGCAATACCTGTCTATGCTATTTACAAACTATTGACCTATCCACATGGTTCACTGTACGAGGTAATCCATTCACCTCTCTTATATTTTTATACTAGTCCGGCTAATTCTATTCAAATTTTTCCACAGCGTTGGCTCATATTGACTCGGCCATCACCAAAATGGTAATTTCGAATCTTGGATCTTCTATAAAAAGGAAATTCTTCTTCATTAATATGTTTGGTTTTCAGGGTTCCGCCACGTTTCGGAGACGATGACGACGATGATGATGATAGCGATGATCATAATAAAAATGATCAAACCATACAGAATGCACATAAATCGCATAGGCGAGGATCCAAAAAGATAGCCAATCCGCTGCATTTACATTTGCATGGACATGCACCGCCACATTGTGAATCGCAGATCGCATTGAGAAACGATGAAGATGATGAGAACAGTAGCGATGAGAATAATGATTACGCAAATCCTGTTGCTAATCATTTCATATCCACACAATTAAGACATAATATGAGCCAGAATTCGTTCGAAAGTGATAATGGTATCAACTTGAAGATTTTAAATTTTTCACGTAAATAGTTGAAGGGCGTATTGTTCAGCTATAATCAAATTTGAAGAAATTTTCAAAGAAAGGAATCAATCAAACAATCAACCAATCAATGTGTTAACTAATCAACCAAAAGGTTTCAAAAAAATTGTTTTCTAATAGCCTAAGAGAAACGCGCCCTAGGCGGCAAACATCACGGCAGACAAGCAGCATCATACCAAGCAGGCATACGGCTCCCAGATCCAATCGAAAAACAAACTTCAATTCAACCAATCAACCCGAAAAATAAACAAGCAAATACTAATTCCATTTTTTTTCTCTCTCTCTCTCTCTCTTGCATGTTTTATCGTATTCATACATGTATTAAAGCCAAATGTTGAACCAAATGATTCTTCATGAAAATCGAAATTATGTAATTCGAATCAATAGCTCATGATATATTGATCTATCACACAGACACAACTACACAATTACACACTCATACTCGCATGGAGAAAGCAACTAATCCCACCCCAATTATGAACCCATTCACGATCATCCATTGAATAATGTCCTCTGATTAGCTTTCTAAAACTATATTTTTCTCTTTCTTTCGTTTTTATGCTCCTCCCACTTTCCTTCGTGTCCCACATAGTGGAGTCTTTTTGTTTCTTACTTTCTTTCCTTTCGTTCGTTCGTTAGTTCGTTCGTTATAACCAATTTCAAACACCAACCTTCCCTCCCCTCAGCCACTGTAATTGTATTAGATTTAATATTCAAATCGTTTTATGAACAGACAAACTACACCCACTCAGACACTTTATTTGTGAAAGCGGAAACTGCGGTGAAAACAGCACTTTTGCATATTATTATATAATAATATTAACAATTATTTAATATTGCGTTTAAGATAAATTCTATATTTTCCCTGTTATTGATTTGATTTATATGTAACATTTAATTATTCTTTTCATAAATAAAAATTACAATTATAATTATCATTCTCATCCTTATGGCAAGCGTTGCTGGTTTTCCTGGCCAACAGATGGCGCGAAATTTACATTAGTATGCAAAAAGTGGTCGCTTGATGATAGCCCCAAACTGAAACTCTAATCGTATAAAACCTATTCTAGCTTCCCTTCGTTGCGGATTTGGTTTTTGTACAAAGACGCCCCAATACACGTTCTGGTAATGATTGAATGATATGTCTGTCAACTAACAGCAAAAATATAAAATTTTTTGAAACCAATCAACGATTTTGTTTCGCTAAATCAAGACCACAATATGAAAATGAGAATGGTTTCAAATGAAATTATAATAATTTGATTTGATTGGATTCACTTTGTCAAATTTATCCCGATTAGGCAGACTATATCAACCTGCATGCGGAGATATTTGGATGTTTTCCAACGTCGACATCAACGTCATCCCCAAATCAAAGAGAGAGAAAGAGAGAGAAAGAGAGAGTTTTATTCGAAATAGATTTGGATTCTAGTGAAATTTCACTCGGATGTTCGGCTACGGTTATCCAGAATTCAATACACCAGGCAAATTGAAATGTTTTGTTTTTTCGCTTTTTTTCAGGGGTTTTGGGCAGCATTTTGTCTCGATGTCTGTTTGCAACTGTCGTTATATGAAATCCAAGCTGCCGCTTGGCTCCTCCTTCCCAAGGGAGATAGGGGCGAAAAAAAGAACTAAAGCTCTGAACACAGCACGACCAGCCGAAAAAAAAATCATATCACTGTTAAATGTTGGCTTGAGTAGTTTATATTGCACTACCACAGAGCATGGGTTCATGTGTGTGCGTGTGTGTGTGCGTGCATGAGTGTTTTCAGATAGAAACCATTCTGATTGGTGGCAGATTGATGCGAGAAGGCGTCACCGAGACAAATAGGACTATCCCACCTAAACTACCAACACATATACAGTGGGCTATACTCAGACACAGCTATCATCAATGATGCGTAACATTACCCAACAATACGACATACTATACGCGATATATTTGCCGCCGCCGACGCTGGTTGGTTGGCTGGCTGGCTGGCTATATTTCAATCATCTAACCTAAACGCTTTCGGTTCTGGCACATCCAATGGTAAAATGAATGCATATAAAGATGAAACGATAAACTAATAATCAAAGTAAGGCCCAATGGATAGACAGTATTCGGCATACACATACATACATACTTTCAGCATACAGACACATATACCCAGGACAAGAATCTGTTCAACACTTGAATAATTGAAGAATTTTTTTCATCATCATCATCATGATGTTGTTGTTGTCAATGTTGACATTTTGTCTGTTTGAAAATCCGGCCCATTCGATGGATTCAACGAAAAATTGATTGATCCGATCAAATTCAATCAAGAATCTTGAATCAAATATTTGTGTCTATATGTTGAAACAAACATAACGTTGCTTATGATTTGGTTTTATTAGTTTATGAAGCTACATCCGGTCGTTTGATCATTTGTCTTTACGTGTTGCGAGAATTTAGTTTTTCGTTCGAATAAATCTTTAGTAAGTTTATGTGTGGATTTGTGGTTTTGATCTACAATCAAATATCTGCCTGTATCAAAGTTCATCAAATTAACATCATTTGCAGGATGATGAAAGAAAAATCAAAAAATGCTGCCCGCTCAAGGCGCGAGAAAGAGAACGCTGAATTTTTGGAATTAGCAAAATTATTACCATTACCAGCAGCCATAACTAGTCAGTTGGATAAGGCTTCAATAATACGTTTGACTACATCCTATCTGAAAATGAGAGCCGTATTTCCGGATGGTAAGTTTGTTTCCAATTTTTCATGTTCCTGTTTGTTGGATGTTCGATATTCTTGTTGTTTTGTCTTGTTCTAACAAACTAATCTAAAATTAAAATCCGCTGTACAACCATCATCAATGCCACCACACCTACCACCATCAATAAAGTGTTTTGGTGACCATTTGAAACAAACAAACAAACAAACAGACAGAATTGAGAGAGAGAGAAAGAGAAAGAGGGAAAAATGACAAAGATGAATTGCCATTTATTTGGTACATTGATGGTTGAATGTCAGGTTGGTTGGTTGGTTGGGGCTTTAGAGCTAACCATTGAAATTGCTTGATGTGATATTCAATATGGCGATGATAATGCTAAAAAATCACCGTGTTACTATAATGAATTATAAGGTGGAAAACAACCAGACACACAAAGCCCCCCCCCCCAAAAAAAACAGAAAAAATCAAGATATATGAATGATTGGCTGCGTGAAACAAAACTAACTTGTCAAAATTATTCTCCATCTAACAAATGAGCCATGAAGGTCGGATGCATATTTTTATATTAGGAATCATGGAAATTATGTACGTGTGTGTTAGTAAGCATTATTTTTGTTCGGAAAAATGATAATTTTTCTCATCAGATTTCTGGGGACACAATGTCAGGAGGTCTAGTTTTCGAGTTTATAATTCCCAATTTACTCCCTACTCGAAGATTTATTTGAAATCAGAAATATATTCATCTAAACTAATGTTAACGACAACACATTCATTCACATTCAACCTCTGTTTAGGGTGCAGAATGTTCCAATGTTCAAGTTACGAATCATTGATATTTGTCAGACTGTTTTGCCTATCTAAATCAAATCCGCGGACCATTCATCGTGGGCCAGGTTTCCAACCAGAGCTCATGTTAGCTCGTAACTCTTTTACTAACATTGTGCTCTGCATGCTTTACCGGTCAAAGTTCAACTGTCCAAAGTATTCGTTTTGAGAGATGGATGGTACTGGGGGCGGGGGTGCTCATAATGGGTGCCCATAATGTTGATTTGTTGTTGATCTGTCTGGACAGAAAGAATATTTGCTCTATTTGAATGTTTTTGGGGATAGCTGTTGTTGTGGTTTCTGTTTTTTTTTATGTTTCTTTGTTGCGATGATGATGATACATTGGCCGTCTTGCTGTTGTTACCGTCGAACGAAGGCAAAGAAAAATCCCTAAATAATAATAATTAATGAAATGGAAAAAAAGTAACCCCTATGGCAACCACACCGAATCATCGGAATAAAACTGCAGATAAAATTCATCTAACTCTTTTTGTTTGGGTTCCTTAGCAGGTTGGTTGTGACATCAACCGAGCATACAGCAAAAAAAAGGATAATTATTCATATAACGCTCTCATAATCTGAATGTTCTTCATTCCTTTTCTTCATTCTCATTTACATCTCGTGCTATACATTATGTGCAGAAAAAAAGCCGTTTGCCAACCGATTTGACTCGGTTACCTGGGACTCTCAATGTGTCTGGTGGAGTCTGTATGTGTGTGTGTGTGTCGGTGCACGTTGTTTAGGATACCTTTACCTTTAGGGCTCGGCAAAGGTGTTTCTAGACTTGTTATTATTACACCGCGAAAATTGTTGATACAAAGTGTTAACCTTTAACTAACCGCAAAACAAAACAAGCAATACTTGGGAATCGGAAAAAAGTAACAAAAAAATACAAACTGTATAACATATACACCTGTGTTACATTGGTTGAAAAAGGTTGATTTCAATCCGGTGTAAAATGAATTTATCGTTTTTGGTTCTCTCTAATTAATGTGTGTGTGTGTGTGGGTGTGCTTTTGTATGTGTGTCCGATAGAAAAAACTTTTCCGTTTGACCAAAATGTAAACTGGAATGAAAAGTTACACACAAAAACCGATTGGTTTTGGAGGATTGCACCCAATTTCACGTTCGGAAATTGATGGAGATATATAGAGAGAAGGAGAGAGAATGAGAGTTGGATAGAAAACGATGGTCCCATCGTGTTCGTTCAAGATTGTTTTGCGAAAGACAAAAACCAAAAACATCAACAACGGCCCTCTACCACAATAATAATAATAATCATAATAATCATAATGATAAAAAGCAAAGGCCAAACAGAATTAGGATAGATAGAATGCAAAAGTGTTGAAGATGATGATTGTTGTGGTTGGATGGTGGCGATCGTGGATTTTGGATTCACCAATTAACCAGACATACACCGAACCATACCAGCAACAAATAATAATAATAATTGCAATAAGCAGCATAAGTAAAAGCAATACTGAAAGGTATCCCTTAAACGTTTGTGTATCCAAACCATAGTGAAACTATAATAATGATGATGATTATGATAATAATAATAATAATAGTAATAATAATAGTAACAGGAATAAAATCCTCTGTCCGCAACCATAATCTGTGTTAGAATGAATGTAATACACATCCGAAGTTCACTAGTTACTATCATCATCACCACCAACACCACTATAATATGGTGGGTAAACATTTTTTGGCGGATGGCCAAAGCCAAAGTCAGCGGTGGGCAGACTAACAAATCCAAAAAGTCAACATTAGCTAGGTTTCTTGTTTGGAAGTTCTTGATTTGTGCACGTTTGTTGGCGAATTGTTGGCTATCGCTGACCACAATCTCTTGTGATCCATAACCGCACAACCGCGCGCCGTAGTTTATTTTTGATTCAAAACAGGGGAAAACAAAGCGAAACGCATCAATCTTGATCTCGTTTCTTTTTGGTTAATCTGTTCCACAGAACGACAATGTCTATTGATTGCCTGTATGTTTTCATAATCTTTGCTAAAGTGATTTCAGGTTTTCGACTAGTTCCAAGACGACTGTTTGACAATCTGTCTAAAACTGAAGAATATTCAAATGTAGAAAGAAAAATCAAAGCCCGAAAAATTGAACTTTCCCGAAACAAGAGTGTCGAAGAATTTAATTTTCTTATGGAAACTGCAAACTGGCGAAAAAATACTACTAAAATTTGCATAACTCATAAATATCAAGCGACACGCTTCATATTCGAACGAAAATAAAACGGGAAGACAATTTGGATGGTCTCTCTCTTACTCTCTCTCTCTCTCTCTCTTTTTCTCTTTGAATATTTTTCTTCTTTTTCAACATCGTACCATAAACGGTTCCTGGATCAAATCTGAAATTCAGATGAATCTCTGTCAACATCATAAAATCAATGGCTAAAACAAATAGAAAATGAAACAGGCCAGTTGGTTTCTCAAAATGTTTTGTCTGGGAAACCAATTTTGGTTTGAGGATACCGCCGATCCAGGCTAGATTCGGTTTGCTCAGCAAAGCCACCAGATGATAATACTTATTATATTAATCTTGAGCTAGATCATGGTTATGATGCGCAACAAATTAATAGACACACACACACACACACACACACACACAAATGTTCGGAACCAAGAAAAGCCTAGGGGAAAAATTGGGGCTCAAGTATCGTCCCTGTCTTCGTTTTTTTTTTGATTATATAATTTCACACATTCTCTCTCTCTCTCTTTCCCTTTTCTCCTCTTCTTCATACATTATAATCATTTATGTCTACACACACGCTTACGATATCAAGCTAAGAGGAAAGATTGAGAGCGAGACGAAATATGGTTCGAATATGTTGTGTGTATGTGTGTATGTGTGTGTGTGTGTGTGTGTGCGTATTTGTCCCGATCCATCCCTTGACAAGAGTCTTGGAGAGATGGTTGATTCTTGTTGATTGTTGTTTGCTGTTATGTCAACAAACAATTATGCTTAAACATTTGAGAAAGATTTGGCGTGTGTAAATCAACGTTTTCTCCCTTTTTATCCGACTCGGTACCAGGATCCAGAAGGGAGAGAGAGAGAGAGAGAACTAGAAACCATAAAAGAATTCCCTAAATCCGAATCAGTATCGTTTGGTTCGAAACAAAGCACTAAAAAGGAAGACTATGTTTTGCTCGAGATTTCTTTTATTTTCTGTCATTTTTTCCTCTGTTGATGCGCTAGACATTAAGTCTAACAAATGATGTTTGCTTAGAATTTATGTGTGTGTATGTTATTATTGCTAGTACTCTCTTCGTTCTCTCTATGCTCCAGTCTATGCATTTTTTATTCGCTCTCAGTCTCTTCGTCTCACTGGATCTTCAAAACTAGTGCAAAACAGAGATTGGGCACAAAGAGCCGAAACGGAACGGAAAGAGAAAAAACAAATTGTCCTATATGATGAGACCATAGAGGGCACAACTTAAACCCGTTTACTCTTTCGGTCCCATGCTCTTCTCTTTCCAATAGATTCTCGTAAGCTCTTCCGTGTGTAAAGTATTTATACTCCAAAATTAGAAGAATAATGATGATTATGGTGATGATAATTAAACAAAAAATCTCCCCACTTCTAAAATGTTTTAGTTTCAGTCTTCTGTTAGAATCCCAAATCGATCTTAGTTCAGACATACTTCAAACTATAGTTTTAGTTTTTTTTTGTGCCTAATTGAAGACGAGAGATGATGATAATGAAGAAGAAATGAAAAAAATTCCATCTTCCATCCATCTTCATCCAAAAGTGTCCCAGAAGTGGAACATAGATTCAGGAATGGTCAATAACAACAACAAGATCGTAATGTTGTTTGAAGTGCTCTCTTTTATAATTATTAATTAATACAATTTAAAAGTCTGGAAAGAAAAACTGAGCACACTGTATCCATTGTTGTTTTCAAGTGCAATTCACTTGGATTCTGGACTGGGTGCAATCATTCGAGAAATCCAGCAGTACCAGACTACAATTTTGTGTAACTGCAGAATGAAAATCAGGACAGCGCCCAAATTTTCAAATAAATAACGAGGAAATATAATGAGATAGAGTTACCGTTCCTCGTTCTTCTCTGCCTCCATCGTTACTCGGGATCGCGCGCGTAAAGCCTGGATTCAAGCAGAGGGGACTTCGCGCAACACACACACATGTGACACGTGTCCTAAATACACCATCCAACACATTGAATGGACGATGTCACACGTACGCCACAGTGCGCGTCACATGAGTTAACGAGAGAAAAAAAGCGCAGAAGAAACGGAAGATTGTTAGAATGTATATGAATAATTGACAAACAATAAACAATTTGTAGTATGTGGACACAAAAAAAACGAAAGCCAGAAACCGGAAAGGTACAGGGGAACATTTTTTTTGTGGAAAAATCCGTTCCTGGATCAATCAAATGAACACATCGTCATCATCATCATCGAAACAAAGCGTAGAACAAATAACAAATGTTCCCCCTTGGAATCCTATCTATTCCATCATAGGGCCCAGAATAACGAAGCCAATTATGGATGGCTGTACAGATGAAGCTGTACCGAATGTCTGTCTGTCTGTCTGTCTATCTGCATGCTTTTGTTTCCAATTTCAATGAATTCCACATTTTGAATTTTATTTCCCGTTGCTACTATAAATTGATTTTGTTTTCAATGTTAGAGATTCTAACAATGCCGATAATTTTTTCCCAGGATTAGGAGACTGTTGGGGCACGAAACCCCCGCCACAGAATCCATTCGAATCGTGCATAAGAGAATTAGGATCTCATTTGTTGCAGGTATATTTTTGGCTATTTTGGTTCCGATATCCTTTAATCTTCATGACATGACTTAATGACCATCCCTTCACACCGAATAGACTTTGGACGGATTCGTGTTCGTGGTCGCACCGAACGGAAAAATCATGTACATTTCGGAAACAGCATCTGTTCATTTAGGACTATCCCAAGTTGTGAGAGCTGATTTTTCTCTAAATGGACACATTGGTTTACCTTGTCGATTCTGTTCGTTTACATTCTATTTGCATAAATGAATTTTAGGTGGAACTAACCGGGAATAGCATCTATGAATACATTCATCCGGAAGATCATGATGAAATGAATTCTGTTTTGAATGCATGTTCTCACGTTAAAATGACTCCAACACAACCAAACATCGACATCAACATCAACATTGATGGTGATAATAATGATAAATCATCAACCACCGCAAGAATGTACAAACATTCCAGTATGGAGCATAATGATTTTTCCACAGGATCTATTGGAATGTACAATATTTTTTTTGGACCAAAAGATGATCCAAATCGATATACTAGTGGTTTCGATTTAGACCCATCACCTGCTAGTGGTGTTGCAGTTGGATTGCTTTCAAATGCTTCTATCACCGATCTTGATAAAGATCGATTCAGGTTGGTAAAATAATCAAACTACATTTTGGAGTTTGAAATTTTTCACCGAATTAAAATAAATAATTAGCAATAAATCATGGAAAAGTCAGGATAACACAGTGACTACCAATATTTTGTTGGATGGTGAGAACAATGATTTTGTTCCGTCAATTGTACCTTTGTTCAGGCAACAAGTTGAAAGCGAACCATATACTAATAAAACCGGAAATGGACGCAGACAAAATAATTCTAATGGAACAAAACGAAAATTCGAATACTATGATGATAATGATTCAAAAAAAATGGCCATCAGTATAAAATCACCACCATCTTCATCATCCTCCTCTTCATCATCGGTAGCAGCTGGAACATCTTCATCATCTATAAATTGTTACAATCATGCTTTAAATCATCCGGCTGAGAACTACCAAGAACAGTGCCAAATTTCCGAGCTGAAAAAATCTTTCTTTCTACGAATGAAATGTGTTCTAGCTAAACGTAATGCTGGTTTAACATCCGGTGGTTATAAAGTGATACATTGTAGTGGTTATGTAAAAGTTAGGCAAAAACAATTGGAAACACAACGATCACAATCAAATACCAGTTGCACTACCAGTAACAGCAGCAACGATCAACAACAAATGATCCATAATAATGGTAATAATAATGAACATTGTTGCCAAAATCTTGGACTGGTTGCTGTTGGTCATTCATTACCACCGAGTGCAATAACAGAAATAAAAATGTATGGCAATATGTTCATGTTTCGCGCTAGTCTTGATTTGAAATTGATATTTCTCGATGCAAAGTATGTGTATATCAAAATTCTCACTATTTATTCTGGAAACCTTTTCCGGTTACGAATTTTTTTCTTACAGAGTGTCCCAATTAACCGGTTATGAGCCACAGGATTTGATTGATAAAACATTATATCATTATATTCATGGTAGTGATATTGAAAATATGCGAACATCGCATCAAACATGTGAGTTTCCGGTTTGAATTAATGCAATTTTATCTGAAAACTTGATACTTTGGGCACTTTTTCATAAAAAAAAAGTATTAAACAAAGGACAGGTGACAACAAAGTATTATCGTTTTTTGGCGAAACCACACGGGTGGGTGTGGATGCAATCCTATGCTACTATTGTGCATAATAGCCGTTCTTCTAGGCCACATTGTATTGTGAGTGTTAATTATGTTCTTAGGTAAGCAACAAAATTAACCCATTAGCCGATAATTTCGTGAATATCGGTCAGAATTTTTCAAAAAAAAATCGTTTATTTGTTTGACAGCAAACCTGATATACAGTCTCAGCTTTCAATCGATCAGTTAGCCAATCTGATCAACAATCCAATCGCCAATACTATCGGTAGTGTGGGCCAAAGTGATTACGCAAAATCATCCAGCCACAGTGGTGATCCAACCATCAATAATATTGTTTTAGATGATAACTCTAATAGCTTTAACAAATTATCAATGAATACAATCAGTCCAGTGATGCATGATTGTGATAATCATAATCCTGCAATTGTGGCAGAGGAATATAATTTGACGACACCAGCATTCACATTATATGATCATCAGCAGCAGCACAATCTTGGCCCTGCATATCAATCACATTTGTATCCGAATTATTTATATGGGATGTCCGCCAATTCAATCAATGCAAATCATAACAATTATCATCATCAAAGTTTCGATCTTGGTTTGGATCCAATAATCAATCAGAATTACGGACAACCGCAACAACTACCAACTCATATAACAGCAACAACCACAACAACGTTGCCTGAATCCGAACCAGGAACATCGGTGAACATAATTCCGCCGCCGCTGGTTCCCAAACCCATCGATACGATGCCTTATGAAGATTTTTTCTTTTGATTATTAATGATTTAATAATTTAAATCCTGAATAAAATACTTAAATAAAATGTTGTACAAAATGATTCAATCATTTATAAAAAAAATAACGTCATTCTGTCATATTAAGTGAACACTTGTCCAGAATTGGAACGTTCAGCATTGGTTATGGCTGAATATTCGATTTCGTTGGGAGATCGAACCCAATCGGGATAATTTTCGCTTGGATCAGCATGCGGGATTGTATTGGCATTGGCGATGTTGATATCTTCATCCTGTCCATCGGCAACCAAAGAATCGAAATAGTATTCCGAATTTTTGCTTAAATGGTATACGGTCAGGAATGAGCTTAGCCACAACACAAGACCCAATACAACAACGATAATTTGTTGTTTTTGGCTGGCCACAACATACATCCTTAGCGAGCTCATCGTCCATCTACTCTCTGTCCATACTCCATACTGTTGGATCATTGTTTCATTTATAGTACTCGTTTTCGGATCAAAGGCCGGAGAGAGTGAATCGATGTAATAAACGTTTGACATAACGCATTCGCCTAGCATTGAATCACCATTCTGCCATAGATAAGTATGAGCCTGAACAAGATTGTTTTAATTAGATCGATTCAAATGTAATTTTTCAACCTCTTACTGGATCTGATTGGCCTTTGTTGATGCATTGTTCTGCGGTAGCGGCAACTTTTTCTCCAGACAAAAAATTCAAAGCAGCACGAACATATTGACGAAGGGGTTTGCTATGTTGATAAACACTCACGAAACTTGTAAATGGTGGATTTTTTTCCTCTTCTAATCATAAAACAATTAATTCGAACAATAGGTAATAATAAAAAACTAACCATTTGCGTTATTGTTTGAATTGTCAAGAATTTTGAAAAAATGACAATTTGAATTGACCAAAAAACATTCATACATCATTTTAATGAGTGTTTCATTAGCTTCGACCTTACGATCCAGGAGATTATTGGTCAACAATTCAAACACAGCTCTGGCCACCAACGTTGACAAGGCTTTCAGTTTTTGAACCACGTTTTCCTTATCAAATATTGTCCCATCTTCATAGAAACTGTTGTAATATTTGTTATTATATTCTTTTTCATGATTGGTTAGGACAACCACTTTAAAATCTTTATCATTTCTCTAAAAAAAAAAAACAATAAGAAATTGTAAGAGAATAAAATTCAATCGAACAACAACGTCCAATACCAATTTGAGGAAGCTTTGCGCTGATGATGGGGGTAATGGCATTGGTTCTTGTATTTCGTTGACTTTGATATCATTCAAATCTTGTGATTCTCGGCCAAACAATTTGACTAGTGCGCTGATATCCGATGATAGATGTTTATGAAGGAAAATATTATAGGATGATTCCGAACTATGAGGAGCGACTTGATCCAATTCGATAAAATGCGACAAATGTTTGAGATTAAATTGATATTTATCATTTCCGTCGGCAGTTGGCAATGGAAAAACTTCGTGTTGCATTTGAAAAGCAGCTTGACTTGAACCAATATAATCAAATGCTTCACCATCAAATATGGAAATCAACAAAGCTTTGTCTTTTGCTTCTCGTATTTTAGCCTTAATTTCGGGCCTATTAAGTAATTCGGCTGTGGACAATAATGTAATTAAAGATGACATTACTGAATCGGATCCAGGTGATAATCCATCAAACATTGAAAATGAATCCAAACGAGTCGCTAATACAACGATTGAATTTTGTTTTAATTCTTTGGTATTACTGGTATCGATTGTGTGATCAAAAATGTTCATGCCACCCAATGGCTCGCAAAACGTCTCTGGTTCTAAAATGGAAATCAATTAGCAATGACTATTTAATAGTGTTTTAAAGCAACAAAACAAGTCCAACCTAAATTCATATTATACCAAGCATTGGCGCTAATCCATGAGCGACGAATACATGATATAGAACTCACCGCAGCAGACATTGGACTGGTCAGTTCCAAAGCTAATTTTGGCCATTCCTTGCCATAGATTTCGGTTTTCTATGAATGAAATTTTAAAAAAACGATTTGGCTGAACAATATATTTAGAATTCAAAGATCATGAAATTACTTTGATAAGTATATCGATTTCTGTTTTATTGCGCAATAAAAAAATCGGGAATGGCCAATGTTGAAACAGAATACCATCATCATGATCGGGGGTAGGCTTGTTCCACTTTTGTTTGGAGCAAAAGCGATGTTCAGTATTATTGGCATAAAGACTGTATTGTTCGTTTGGGCATGATCTATCACTGGAAAATCCTTCAGGCCGATTCTGATCCAGTACCACGACCCCTGCAACCCGCGATGAATCCTTTTTAAACCGCGTTAATGTTAACCTAAAACCGCATATGTTTGAACACATTTATGAATTTTTTTTTGTAAATGTTTGGATAAAAAGCATCTTACATGTTAAAATTTTTGCTGGTAATAATGGCCACATATGGAGGTTGATTACCTTCTGACAATATATAATCAATATCTTGCTCAAATTCCTCATCACGAACTAATTTAGCCAAGCCGGCATTCCCGCCGTCAGAAGCTTAAAAATTGAATGATTTTACATAAAAAATTAATAATAATTTAGAACAGTTTCAAAACATTAAAGATAAAATTACTTGAACAGCCAATTTGGTGTGTAGCATTCAACCTGGTGAAACAAAAATAACGATTATCTAAATCAGTGTAAATTTTCGATGAGATTCTAAAGGAATACATGGGCGTTGCCCACAATAAAAGTGTTGATATCACAATTTTAATCAAAGGAATGTGATCGAACTTTCTACACATTTTGAAGAGTGTCGAAAATGATTAATTTGATATTTCAAGGACAGAAAAAAGAATAAAATAGCTTTAAAATCAAGATCTTTCGGATCGATCAGGCAACAAAGAATGAAACAATTTAGCACTACAACTAACATGAACAAATCGAGTAAATGACAATACTATCGATACAAGTATCGATTATTTTTACTGACTTTCTGCGCCGATTCCTGATCAGCTATGACTATTATAGCATTACTAATGCTTTTTAGAACCACGCGTGATGGCATTAAGCGCTAACAAAAGATGCTGCTACTTTATGGAGTTGCAGCAGCTAAAATAGCTGTGGGCTAATTGTGCGTTGTGCACTCACATGCATTTGTTGAGCGTTTAGTTGTGTTGCTGAGTCATTCTTTGTCATACATTGTTCAGTTATAGTTGACTTTCACGCGCGCCACTTCCTTGTCATTCATTGTTCACTTATTGTTCACTTTCACGAGCACCATTTCCTGCTCACTTCAGATTTTTCATGTTTATTTGGTGATTCTTATTGTGTACGCATTTCAAGTTGTTATCTCTTATGTTTTTTGTTTGTTTTTTTTTGTGTGTGTAGTGTTTACCTGTAACAAACAAATATGGTTAAAGAATTTAAGAACAAGGAAGAATCAAGAATCATTTCATCTCGAGGCCTGCGAATGCTTGAGGCTTGCGGGCAGAGTTTGAACAACGAATCTTTGATCAATAAAAATATTGTAAGTCAAATTGAAGCAGGTACCAAAGATGAAGCTTCAGAGAAATTCAAAGGAGCGGTGGATTCGGATTATGATAAATCTACCACTGAATTGGCTAAATTAAGAGAATCAGAGTACGAAGCAAAGAGGAGAGAAAAAATTGTGAGAATGAAAAGCGTTTCATTTCGAAGCGTACGAATGCTTGAGGCTTGCGGACAGAGTTTGGACAGCTTTTTTACGGCCAAGACAAATAATGAAAAGGCAGTAATCATTGAGCAACCTATTGAAATAAGTGAGGAAGATGAATCAGAAACTGAATATGAGGCTGAATCTATGCGGATTCTCAGGGCGGCATTCGATGCGGTATATAATGAACTTGAAGAATATAATGAGGAACGTATTGAAATATGTAGCGAAAATAAAGCTTCAAAGAAACTGAAAAGAACAATCGATTTGGCAGAGTTAAGAGAACAAGATTATCATGAAGAAAATCGTACTGAATGTATTGAGACAAGAGCCAAAAAATCGAGTTTGGAACATAGAGAATCTGAAGCAGCTGATAAAAATCTAGCACAAAGTCAAAATATGTTTTCTGAACCAAGTTTTTCGATGGATCCAGTGAGCGATAACATAAAAAATAATATCTTGGATAAACCGCGACAACGTGAAAAACCAGCCAAAAATATGAATCTTTGTTGTTTGCAAGAAGAATTTTTTGACGTTCCTAAAAAATCTAGTCCAGTTCAAAATCTATCCAAACCTTGCGAATTTTTTGCCAGTTTTAAAACATCGGGCACCAAAAAACAGAATGTCTCACAAAATTTTGATAATTTTGAATTCGGTTCGTTATTATTGACTACTTTAACTACTTTATATTTTCATTATTAAAACTTCTTCTGGCTTTTCAGAATCTAGTTCGCCTGGTGAAAATCCTGAATGCGATGAAACTGATGAGACTGTTAAACCAACAATTTTACCGAGCGAAAAAACGAAAAATGGTGTCAATAATTTAGTTCAGAAAAAGGAAGAAAAAACTAATTCTAAACCGAAAAAAACTGAATTGCAACAAAAATTTTACAATTTTCGCAAATCGCAAATGAAGAAGAAAGTTTTGAGCTGTAGTTTCGAATATTTCGACTCAACGAAGAAGGAGTATAAAAAATTCAAACGGTCGGGAACATGTGCCAATTGTCATAACAATATCGTATCCTTTCCCGAACATCATGAAGAAGAATGCATTAAAATTCCAATATCAGATGATAACGAACTGTGTTTAATTAAACCTTTGCTGAAATTTGATATAGATTCATTTAAGTTTGACTTAAGTGAACGATGTTTCAAAACTTCTCAAACAGACTCGGGAATGGACAAACTTGTTCACGATTATTTGCAACGTTATAACTTAAAAGAAGTTCATACTCATATGAAAGCTGCCATCAAATCTTTGCTTCGCGGTCAGTCAACATTATTGATCTCATCAGATTTAAACAGATCTATTTGCTATCAAGTAGCAGCATATTGTTACTGGCTATTGAGGGGTGCCATAACTATTGTTATAACACCACGTATTTCATTGGTGCAATATCAAATCAAAAAAATCCCACGTTTTTTAAAAGCTGTGTACTATCATAGCTCGCGATCCGAATCGGAAAACAATGATGCGATCAAATTGATCATTAATGGACATGCTCAAATTCTGTTTATTACTCCTGAATTGATGCTACAAGGATTTTCAAGAATTGATTTTTCTCTATTTCCAAAAATTGGTTTTGTTTGCATCGATGATGCCCATTGTTTGACAGAATGGTCTGTAGATTTTTATCCTTCATATTTACAATTGTTCAAAACATTGGCCTCTAAATTTGATACTTATCGCTTCTTGGGCTTGACGACAGCGGTTACTCATGAAAATTTACGAGAAATATCAAAACTATTAAGCCTTTCTTCTGAGGCTTGTATATTTGGTCGGACGAAAGTTCCGAAAAATCTCGTATTAAGTATCGAGAATTCTAAACAAACACCAATAGATTTGGTTAATTTTCTGAAACTCGAGTCTGTTCGTAATCTTGAATCAGTATTAATCTATTGTTCAACTCGACGTCAAGCTAATTCATTGGCTATATATATTCGTACATCTTTACAATTTGAAAAGAATTTTAAAGATTATCAATACTTTTGTGAAGAATTACATGATGGAATGCCATGTAGCCGACAATCAATAATAGAAGAGAATTTCAGGAGCGGAAAGCTCCGTATCGTGGTGGCTACCAAAGCATTGGGAATGCGTATTCAAAAAGATGATATACGTTGCATCATACATTTCAGTATGCCTAAAAGCTTGGAAAACTATGTACAAGAGATTAGCATAGCCGGACGTGATGGCAAACAATCATATTGTCATTTAATCTTAAATCCAAATGATCTGATAAGTTTGCAAGAGCCCATCTACAATGCTACTTGCGATATTGAAGAAGTGAAAAGTTTCCTTCGCCTTGTCTATAAACCATGTGAATGTCGAACCTTTTGTGAAATGTTTGATGAAGAAGTAACATGCCCTAGTCATTTAGTAACTGTGCCAATATCGTGGATGGATATTCTTACAAACATCAATTCGGAAGTTTTGCAAACATTGTTGTTCAGTTTGGAAAAACTGGAAAAATATCCTATTGAAATTCGAGTTCCTTTTAATGATATTTGTGTTATCAATTTTTTCGGCAATGATAGAGAAATTGAAAAATTCATTGCCGATGATGAAGTGCTTAAATTTGCGGTTGCTTACAAAAAACAAACTGCTTACCGTTTTAAATCTATAAGAAGTTTTTCTTTCAATATTGCAAAAATTGCAAAATTGTTGGAGATGGATGTAATGGATCTTCGACACCATCTCGCAGAATTACAATGGAAGAACGATTCCCGAAACTTGAATCAACTAATCAATGTTGGTTTTACCGGTTATTCTTATCACTTAAAGGCTCCTGGTGTATTAACTTCAGAAGATTTGGATGCCATATCAAGTCAATTGCATAATAAGGTGCTTGAATATGAAACGAATGAAATATTCAAATTGCGTTTTGCCTATGCCGTTTTGAATAAGCTTTCTCTAGTCTCTGCTGCCTTGGCTGGGCCCAGAGCAATCACAAATTTTCTGAATACACACTTCAGCTATGTTCATGAAACCAAAGTTGATTGGGAAGGATTAGTCAAGCAAAATTATCAACAATATTTGCCTCCCCAACTGTATGACGAAAATTTGGCTGTCGAGCGAATATGGAAAGAAGCTACTCTTCTTAATAACTTTTGTAAGGAAGAAGGTGAACCACAAACACCGAGAAATGAAGCCCGAATCCTTTATGGACTCATTTCGCCTAGAATTTCTTACGAAAAATGGAGCCAAAGGAATCAATTTTGGGGTGCCCTTGACAATTATGATTTTGCAAATGTGAAAAAAATTTGTGATCGTTTGCAATCTAATCTTTAAAATACTCTTGACCAAATCACGAATGTGGTAAAATATCGGATTATCTCTCATTATCTGATATTTGATTGATTGTTTGAAAATAAAGATAAATAAAAACTAAATTCAACATGTACAATGTGATTTTTGAAGATGGTGTCGAGTGAAGGCATCAAATTATTATTATTATTATCTTGTTGATCCAGATAGACACTTGCACACTTTTTGTTCCGCTTACTTGGATTAATGATTATTATTGGGATAAAAAACAAACTGTTGCTGTGGCCTCGGCTATAACTAACGGCGTCTGTAGACTTCGTGACATGAATAAAAACTCTGGTGAATATTAGATATGTGTCTTCTGTTGTTCGGTTATCTCATTGTTGTTGAAGGAAAAAAAGCATATTTCTCAAAAATCAAATTTTGATTTGCTTTCAAAATCCCCGAAAAAATCATTTTAAACTGCCACAACATTAACATCAACACAACACCATTCCCGTCTATAACCAATGAAAAAAAACTACTATTAACGAATATTTATTTTTGCGACAACCAATACAACAACATCGACAACACGCCCAACATTTATTGTATTAGTTTTAAGTGTTTGTGTGTGTTTGAGAACCAAAACCAAAAAAAAATTATAGAAAGCGCCTCAAACAAAACAAAAACGGTTCCGGAAACGTCTTCCAATTCCCGATAATGATTATCATTGATTGCACAAAATCGTTTGATTGGTATTGGTGGAGGAAATTCTTGATTGAATTTGTTGTTCATCTTTAAGTTGAGTTTTATATTTAACGTATGGTGCATAGATATCGAATCCCAATGAAACAATATTATCGAATAGTATACGATAACGTAACGGTAATAGGGCAAAATTGATCAATTGAGCCGGTGGCCATATCAACCATTCAACAATGTAAATATTTTCCAATCCTTTTTCCACCAATTCTTTTTGGAATTGTTCCCAACCGGATTGTTCACATAATGATAATGTGGCAAAATATACTGGAGGAACAAAAAGGTTTACACAACAAGTGATTAGTGATTATTTTTAGAGGAAAAATCAGGAAACAAACCAAACAAATTGACCGGGCTGAATATGATTTGATCCAATAGAACCAATTTGACTATTGTAACCGGGCGTCGTTTTGAACCAAAAATACGTTCCAATGTTTGATACCAATAATGTGTGGTAACCCCGGTGGTCAAACCGGCCATTGTCATATGTAAAGTTCTTGTTATGGAATACTGATTGGATTCTTCTTGTTGTATTATCTCTTCTTTTTGGCATGAACCTCTTCTGGTATTAGCATTGTTCATAAGGATATCATAGTTTTGTTGAATTGAATCACCGATGGCACCCATCGAGGCAGAAATCAATGCATTGGTGATTAGAAGATTTTTGTTACCGAATATCACCGAATGAACAAACTTTGTCCATCTTTGCACTCTTGTTCTGGCTGAATTAAGTAGGTTAATCGGTGGCATTTAGCCAAGGCGAAAGCTAGGCAGCTTGAAGCTAAAGCTTGAATCAGAAAAAAAGATAATCAACAAATGGAAAAAATAAAACAAAAATAACACAAAATTTCGACACCAGAATGTGCACAAAACATGCATGTGCATGCCCGAAAGAGGCCGTAAAGGATTTTTCCGGAAAGTTTTTTTCTATATACATTTCGGCAAAACTTTTTGCTAGGTGAAATTTGAATTTATTCGCATTTTATTCTCATTTTACGCCCAGAAAAGCGTACAATAAGCATTTGAATTCACTGCTCAAGTGATCATTGTGTAACACAGGCCCATCAAACATTTTAGTACGGCCCACCAAGCATTTCTAAACCAAAGACAAAGCTACACATTCCTCTCTCTGATTGGTCCAATGTGATGATTTGACCCGATGACGAGACACACAATAGACGACTATAGCGATCAGCTTTCACCAGTACATGTCTGTACATGTTTGACGCCTATAAGACCGTTTTCCTCTCTGATTGGTCCAATTTGGTGATTTGACCTGATGACTAGGCACACTATAAACAGGAGAAGCAGGTGCATTTCTGTTCTGCTGTTCAGAGATGTTGTCGTAGGTCTACACATTCTACACTACTACTTTATGTGTAAAATTTGAATTGGCCCGTTCATAGCAAAAAGGTTGCTCAGCCCTGTAACCTGTGTGATGTAACCTGTGATTACTACGTGGTGTTAAGTTTCAACAATTGTTTCATCAAAATGGATTACACACACACACACACACACACACATTGATTATGAGAAATGTCTTTCTTTCTCGGATTTTCTTCGGATGATTTGATTCTCATTCACTCTCATCTTGGGAACACGTCTTGGGAAGGATTCGGTGTATTTGCAATGCATTGCTTCCATCCACTGCAACCAACAAAGGAAGGAGTGAGAGCGAGAGAGGATGGAGCTACTAACTACTTGTTGCGCAAGTTTTTTTTACATTTTTCCGCCCCTTTTTTCAAAAAAAAAATTCATGTTTGTTTCCAATTGTGTGTGTGTGTGTGTGTGTGTGTGTTTCCAACCTGCAACGCTTTACTCTCGCAACGATTTCCACAATCCGCCCCATCTCACCGACCGACACAACTAGCTTGAGTTTGGCGAGAAAAAAAAGAGTTTCTAGCCTCGAATATTGTTATTATTATTACTATTATTATTATTTTAATATTAACACAATGCTTTGCTTGGAAAAAGACACCAACGACAATGTTTCGTGCAACATCCCCGCACAATGCTTCAATGGACACAGATTGAAGCAGAAGAAGACGAAGAAGAATAGCGCAACAACGACATCAGCCACAGCAACAGCAACAGCAACAGCAACAGCGGCAGCAACATCAGCAACTATTATTATAATTTTTTTTTCGGAAAAATAGAAATAAAAAAAAGATGAATCAATTCAATGGGATGGACGATTATTATTATTACCTGTTCCCTGGCTTTATGTGCTGTTGCTCTGTTGTTCTATCTGCCTGTGTGTCTGTGTGTTTGGTGCCTCCAGCAGCCGGAGCAGTAGGCAGCAGCCACATTGCTGTCTTTGCGACAATTAAATCAGCCAACAACAACAACAACAACAAAATACTTGGCCAACAACACCAACAACATCGAAAAAATGGCCAACTACAACCAGCGTATCCGACATATTGGCACTGGTAAGAGCTCACTTAAATAGTCTGCGTGTGGATGGATGGATGGATGGATGGTCACCTTGAGAACAAACGAGCAAAAAAAACGAAAAGAAAAGAAAAGAAATAATGATGAACAAAAAAGCAAAAAAAGAAATTAGATGACGATGATCAAGGTAACTCTATCAGGCACACACACTATACACAATCATCGAAAACATTATTTGCCAAATGGATGGCTGCCATCCAATCCCATCCTTCCATCCAGCCAACCATCCAACCATCCAACCATCCAATCCCATCCTTCCACCACCAACATACACACTTAAGCACATTAAATTCCAATGGGTCGAGCGGATCGTTCATTCTGGAAGAAAGTGAATGATGAAAACGACCAACAGAACAAAACAAAAAACAAAAAACAAAAGGTAGACGATAGGTAGACACTCACACACATACACACGCACCAACCCTTTCTTGAAGAAGACATGAAGACATTGAGAACGATGGTGGATGTGTGAATCCACAATAACATTGGATTCATTGAATGGATTTATGTTGAATCTAAACCAACCAAACACGCCCAACCACCAAACATATTTAGTGGTGGCACTATATCAAACAAAAAAAATGCTGGGGAGAAATGCGCACACACACACACAGTGATAATCGTAAAAACCAATCATTCGGAATACAGGTAATAGGTAATGTAATGTAATGTAGGATTATCTTCAAACTAACAATTATGATCACCATCATCATCATCATGATCATCATCATCATCATCATTGATTGATTGAATGATTTAGGTGCGCGCTTTTGTGTGTGTGTGTGTGCGCTAGTATGTTGGCGCGCAAACCTCGTTCGTTCCCACCTATTTCGTTCTGCATCTTGTTTAAGTGCATGTTGCTTGTTGGCTACACATTTTTCGGCAGGGCGATTCTTCAGACCTACCATTTTGTGCTGAAAGACCTTGCCCAAAGGCTTCTCTGCTAACGTGGAATGTTGGCGTTATATCCGAAAAAAGGCAAAAAAAACGAGAGATGATAATAATAATAATAATAATAAGAAAAATAGATTATCTTGTCAAAGCTGTCGAAGAGTTGTGTAGTGTAGTTGGCCAGAAGATGTATCTCAGCTCATCTCGGATAAACTGCCCATCCACAAGCATGTGTGTACGTGAACTGGACATTTAGTCGGGGAAATGATCGGATATTCGGATTCTTACTAGTTGGATTTTATTCTATTTTTTTCGGGCAGTATCCCCATGCTGCCAATATGGGCGCAAGCTCTCTCTCTCTTTCCAGGAGCCATGTGGAAGAGTTTCCGAAACTAAATCTTTGCTAAATATCCGTATCGTATATCATCATCATCATCATCTCTGTTGTTATTTTCAAAAAAAATGCATTGTATCCAGATTGTATTGTCAATGTCCTTGTCCGTCGCTCATGTAAAAATGTGGTGTGTGGCGTGCGTGAGTATGTTCCATTGTTTTCCGGCGATACTCGACCAATGGTACCGCCAGGTTTGAAACCACTTTCCACCATCCACCAATCATCGTTCGCGGTGCAAAAATCCAAAAGGTGGCCCCGTTACGATGGCCAATTCTCGATCATTATTACAATTTGGGGAAATGATCATGGTTCGTTTGGTATCCTGAAACATTGCTGCTGCTGCTGCTGCTGGTGGTGCTAGTAGGAGTAGTGATAATGGTAGTGGTTCTGAAAATTATTATCATCATTGAACCCCGAAAATCGGTAATACCGACGATGATCGACGTAGTGGCCAAGTGGCAAACAACAACAACAACAACAAAGCTAGCGCAACGATGTTTCGCAAAAACAACCAAGCAAGCAAGCAAGCAAACAAGCAAGCTGTGGCCAAAGTAAAACAAGTTGTTTGGTGTGTGATCGTCGTGGTCGTGGTCGTGGTCTTGGTCGTTGTTGTTGTTGTTGTTGTTATTTGTATTATTGTGATCGTCGTCGTTGTTGTTGGGCTATGTGCGTTGCCAGTGTGTACGCTGGCTCGTTTCCTCCTTTTATTTTTTTCTTTCTTCTTTCTTTCATTCTTCTTCTTCTTCTTCTTCTTCCATCATCTATCACATTTCACATTTTGTTGTTTTCGCGCTGCTTTGAATCCATTCTATACAATCCACTTTGACAACAACAGTCGCAGCCGCGCACACATTTGGATATCCGTTCATTCAATGTTTGGCGGCGGTTCAGTGATGTGATGATGATGATCGTGTGGCCCGATGGTTTGTTTGGCCGCAACAGCCACAGTAAATTATTACCACGATCATCTTCATCATCAACTTCATCATCATTGTCATTCTGTGTTTATTCATTCATTTGTTTTCCTTTTACTTATTCCTGATTCCTGGATTCTGCCAAAATCTTGGTTTAGGGATTCGGCGGCGTCTTCGGCACACATCTGTCTGGCTACTGGCATTTCATAGACTGATCTGAATATGTGTTTGTGTTTCACACATAAACAACAAGTTGTCTATCACGCACCCAACCAACCAACCAACCAACCAACCAACCATAGTGGATATGTTCGATGAATCCCGTATTTCGGATTCAGAAAACGATAACGCGCCCGCCTCATTGATTTCTGGTTGCCCCACAGTGCTTAATGGTGGTGCGCGTTTATGTGAAATTATTTGGAAAAATTGATTGGTGAAAATATCCAAATCTTCTCATTATCTTCATCCTTCTTCTTCTTCTTCTTCTTCTTCTTCTGCTTCATCTTCTCGAAGTTCTCATCATGATCGTCGTGATCAATCAATTTGGTGGGAAAAGTGGCAAACAACAGCAACAACAAAGACAAACATAGAAAAAGACGAAGAAGTCGAAGACATATTTTCAACAATTTCCTGTTCATCACTACGGCAACTTGAAACCACGACGACAACGACGACGACGATCAACAACAAGCGCAACAAGCAGCATCTTCTTCCAAGAATCCCTTGTTCCAATACGGATGTTACGGGATGTGATACACCACTACTAAGAATAGAAATCGTATAATTTTTGTTTTATGTGAATGTGTGTGTGCGCGCACATTTTTTGAGCTCGAATCTCAAGTGTCACCACATAAATAAAATAAATAATAGTGGTCATGGTTTTGGTGTGTTTCACCATCATCGTTAATCCATTTTGATTGGATGGTTTGTGTGGAGATGGGCGTGAGTGTGTGTGCGCCATCTCATATAAAATCTCACTGATGTAATGACCCTTGAAAATTGACAAAGCAAAGTAAAGTGAAGCAAGAGGCAGAGCAGCTTTGTACGTGCCTGTGTGTGTGCGTGTGTGTGGGCGGATGCATGCGACAACACTGGTGACAGTTTAACAGTTTTATTCTTAGAACTATCCTCCATCTCTCGTTCATCCTTTGCTCTCTCTCATCTTCACACTTGTCTTGTCGTTTGAATGATAATTAAACACAAAATTTAGGACGGCCATCAAGAACATCCACCTACAACCAGGAAAGAAAAGAAACATCTGGATGATTTTTTCTTCAAAACTAAAGAAAATCAAATAGGAAGGAAACATGAAATGTTGCCAACAGCACACACACACACACACACACACACACACATTTGATTTGATTTACTTGACAAGTTTTTGTTAACCAACCAACCAGCAAACCAACCGACCAACAAGATCGATCCGTCGCTAGTGTAAGAATTATGGTCCAAAAATAGCCACACGCATGATCATTGTTGTGTGCGAACAAGAAAAGAAAATATAAATTTTATTTAAAAAAATATAAATTTAGAAAGCCGAAAAATAGGTACGAAAAAAAAACATGAATGAATGAATGAACGAAGAATGTTCATCATCATTATTCTTGGTGACAATTTTCATCTGGTTTAAAGCTAGAATGTCCATACAAAATGCAATTAGTGTCGCAGAGCTCATTTAACGATAACAACAATCCAAACAACTTTGCCATCAGCTAATTAATATACCTTTTCGGTGTGATAATTGGCAAAATTGTTTAGCGTGTGTGTGTTGGGTGTAGGTTGTCGTGTATAATTTTACCAGCCAACATTTTCGTCGTTGGATTTTTTTTGCGTTGTTGAATTTTTTCGCTTTTTAAATTAAAGCTCAGATAAATCATCTTGTGTGTTCGCAGGCACAAAACGATGATGATCAGGCACAAGATTAAAATGAAGCTCTGCTTCTGTTGCTGCCACTGCTTCATTTACCTGCCTTTTACCTGTTCATCATCAGAGGTTGATGATGATGATCATCATCGTTTTGGGATTCATTAAAAAAAGGACACACAAACAAACAAACTGAAAATGGATTGCATTTTTGTTAGCGAAAGCAGCAGCTTGTTTGTCGTTTGGATAATTCGTTAATTGCTCAAACAAAATTAGATTTAGAAATTGGAATCGTTGACGATAAACCGTTATCAAACAAGGGTTCCAATTGAAAATTATGTTGTTGACATTTATTCGTTTGTGTGTGTGTGTGTGTGTGTAGTGACCGGGTTTGGATGGTTCGTGGATTTCAAGCTTGTTGTAATGAAATGTTGTTAATGTTTCTGTAGCATGAGCCGCACTAACCGTAACTGTAATTCGATTTGATTTTGTTGCCCGGGTAACCAAGGCTACCGAACAGAGACAGGCTAATAAAAAAGAAAATAATGAAAACTAGCTCAGAGAATGGCAGAGAGAGAGAGAGAGAGAGAGAGAGAGAGAACAAAATCCCGAAACAAACCCCAACGATATCCAGATAGATTCAGATTTGGCCAGATAGTGAATGTGGCCAGGCGTCGTTTGATTGCGATGACCATCATCAATCAATCTTTATTTTTTTTCTGTGTATTCGGACAACATTAAGATGCTATTAATTTTGTTTTTGGCCGACTACTGTTGTTGTTGTTGTGGTTGTGGTGGTTGTTAGATGATGCTTGCTGACTCTGGCGTATCTCTTTTTAATTAATCAATAATAATACAGGCAATCCGGTAATTAATCTTTAGGTTTATTGACAGATTATATCATACTATTATATAATAATGATGATGATAATGATCGAACCAAAACTAATTGATTAAGTTGAAGCAATTGTTCATTGATTATCTCATCTTGGAATTTTTTTCGCCCTATCTAGCTAGCTTGGATCCTTGGAGCAAATGAAGAAAAATTTGATATAATCAATAAAAAACATAGTGCTCGGATACCAGTATGCCATTCGCCAAATGGAATCTGGAGCCAGTTTATGTGGCTAGAACCACGCCATGGACGTTGCCAACTAAAGTGGTGAGACCATCAACATCCGCAGCAGCAGCGGCAGCAGCTGCAACAACATCATCACCCATCAATGATGATCATAAAACGGCACCGAAATTGCCAAATATTTCAGGAAAATTGAATAGAATCGGTTCGAAACAACAACAACGACCAACACCACAACAATATCATGATAATGGTGATACTATTATCATCAATGGCGTCGGCATCATTGATGATGGTGGTGGTGGAGATGGTGAAACAACCCAAACATCAGGTGCCAAAATTAATGGCGATCATCATCATCAACCAAAGAAACAACTACAACAACCACCAGCACCACCGGCAGCACCACATCCATCTCAATCACCGTTGATTAATGGCAGCATCGGCAATGAAGGTGGTGGTGGTGGCGATGCACGAAATAAACTAGATCATTTGAAGAATAATGGCCAGCATCAACAAAAAGAAGATGAAGATGAAGATGAAGATGAAGACGAAATTATGTTCATTGACGGACAGGACAATCATCATCATCATCATGTAAATGATGATAATGGCCAGAACATTGACGATGTTGGCGACGATGATGATGGAAAATTGTCCAAAAAATTCAACCAGAACATTGTTAAGAAAAATACGGATGCGGCAAATTATTCTTTGGTGGATTGTACCACTGGCAATCACCATCATCATCATCATCATCATCATCGTGGTGGTGTTGTTGTTGTCCACCATCCAAAAGATCTGACCGATGATGAACAAATATTGTTGAAGATACGTAATCGTACATTGGTGGGCGTCATAAAACAAATGGTTTCATTATTGTCCGCATCCGATCAAATGTTTCAAGAAATAACTGATGAATGTAGACGTTTGATGGATCGTAGCGGAAAATTAAGGCAACGTTTTCAAAAATTAACCACCGGTGTTGATCGTCTTAATCATCTAATGCGACATACAGGTTTGTGGATTATGGTTTTTCGCTCGATGTTACATGTTGCGTGTTTCATATTGTTTGTTTGTTTGTTTGTTTTGGCGATCGGAAAAGCCATCAATTTTAATTATATATCGTTGATCTCTTGATTGATGTGTGTTCGTGTGTAAGTTCCCACACTTGATCATCGATCTTCTTCTGTATGTTTCCCCATAATAATAATAATAATAATAATGATTATTATAATACAGGTATAATCTTATCAAATGTATGTATGTTCGCAACACGCGTTCCACGTTGAGATTGATCAAATTAATCTGCTTGTTTTTTTATATGTGAAAAGCTTATATTTCGTTAGGATTTCTCATAGACAGGTTCTTCACCTGGTCCGACATGGTTTATTCCTCCCGTGTGTGTGTATTGTTGCCGTAATAAATCGTTATCGCGCCTAGTAATAATCATAGTAATAATTTTCAGTGCAAATACCTGAGAGGGATAGATATAGACAGGTAGAGACGATGTTTACTTTTATATTACCATAAATCACATTTAATCTAATCAGAATTTTCGGTTCTAAACACGAAGAAACAAACAAACAATCAAACAAACAACCAAAACTAAATCATCACCACAATCATTATTGCCATGATTATGATCATTGAATTTCCATGGTTTCCATCTTGGCTTCTCTCTCTCTCTCTCACATACACACACACACACACACACACACACACACACGGGATTCTCACTCTTTTTACGATCAAGCTTAAGCTAGAAAATCAATCTGGAAATAGCATGGAAATGAATAGCGAGAACAGGGAGAGATTCGGTGAATCCACATATTATTCCTCCTCCTCTTCGCCCGGCGTCATTTCTCTGATGCCCGGCTAAATCCTAGTTTTTTTTATATAATATTACAATTTACTATTATTATTATTTACCGACCACGAATTCATTAGCGTATATGCGCATTCGGGCGTCTGAGATTGATAGACAGAGACATTACATAATAAAATACAAACATGTATATATTTGCATCATTTTGCTTAAGCTAAGCGCGCGCATGTGTGCGGGTGAGTGTAGGTAGTAAACCAAGATGGTTTCACTAGGTGTATATTTGATTTATGTGGTCAATGTTTATGTGATTTTGTAGCTTTGTAGCTTTGTAGCTTTTTGTGTAGCTCCAGAACCAAAATGCCTGTACCAAAGCTGTTGCTGAAAGTAAATGTTGCACAACTATTATGTGGATCATCACATAATGTGTGGATCCACATAAAGTATATGGTGCATAATAATAATAATAACAATAATTAATAATATCTTACACGGGTATTTAACCAAAAAAAAAACGCGTTTACCTGTTCTCGGAGAAAAAGGAGAGAGAATATACCTGTGTTTACCTGTGTGTTTTACCTGTTTGGTTACAACGCTGATAATAATAACAACAATCATTATTATTATTATTATCATAATGGTAATTTAGCGTATTGCTAGCAAAGACACACTCGCACACACACTCGCACACACACACACACACACACACACGTATAGTTGGTCGTTGTTCGTTGTGGATAATGTGATGCAAGGTTGTTAGCATCTTGTATTTTTGTGGCGATGTCCAATTCATTTGCATCCACGAAAAACATGGACATGGATTTTGTTTTTTTACCTGGCTTGAAACAGAATTACCTGACTGATTGACTGACTGACTGAGTGACTGACTTACAGATATGCCGCACCGCCATAGAGCAGATAAGGTATTTTTTTGAAATGATGATCAACAAGAACGAAAACCGAAAACAAACCACATTTACCTGGTCGTTTTTGGCTTGTAATTATCTCTTGCAAACTTTCACCTTGATGATATTTACCTGGAGTTCGTATGTGTATGCCTGTGTGCGTGTGTGTTTTTTCTCAGTATCCAAAGGTTTAATGTGCTTGTGTGTGTGCGGCTGTCTGGACCAGTCTGGAGTTCTACGTGTTCGCCAAAACCAAAACACAAACCAATCAACAACAATGTTAAAGGCAATAATAAGGGAATTCGGTTGGGGAATGTGCATGTTTCTCTAGTTCGCTTTAGTTCTCGCTTCAATCTTTGTTGATGTTGTTGGTCTAGCCGCCATCGACTTCATCCGATAATATTGGCGACCAACTAAAAAAAAAAGAAAGCAGCAAAATGCAAACACAAACACCAAGAATACACCAAGACAGCCAAAGATTCGCAGAAACAAATGGCCTAACACGCCTCGGTTATATAATTTTTTTTTTTCGTTCGTTTTCTTCTTCATAATCTTCATCATCTTGTTTTACCTGGAAACATTCTTTTTCTCCTACTACTATTCTTCTTGCCTAAAATGTTGGTGGCTGTCAGTCAAAGTTGTTGGCTTATTCTTCTTCTCGTTGTTGTTCCCGTGTTGTTGTTGTTCATCAATTTTTTTCGCTTTTCGTTTGAAAACCAAAGAAACATACGTAGAAATTATATTCCTTGTCTTGCCATCGGTCGGTATATACCTGGCGATGGCGATGTTCCTCTCGTTGCCACCGCCGCTGCTGTTTTTCAAACATTCTTGAATCCGGTTTTTGTCTCCGTTTCCACTTCAGCAACGAGCACAAGAAGAAGAATACGCATACTCTTGCGCCTTCCAGAACATGATAGTGTGTGTGTGTGTACAGGTTCCCCAGGTAAAATGGGTTCTTTTGCTCAACTCTCTCTCTCTCTCGCTCTCTTCTTTTGTGTTTCCTGAAGTTCAGTGTGTGTGTGATAGATAAGAAACAGATGACGTTGATGATGATGAGAATGTTATATAATAATGTTGCTTCTGCTGCTGTTTTTTCCCGAAGAAAATCCAGAAAGAGCTTAGGAGCCAAAAGAAAGGAGTGAGAGAGAGAGCGAGAGGGAGAGAAATAGGAAGAGATTGGCAGGGAGCCTTTCTTATAAACAATGACAATGATAGGACAATGTAGGCTGGTTGGTCGGTCGGTTGGTTGGATGATGATGATGATGATCATCATCATCATTAAAATGATCATTGTTATTTTTGGTAAAAAATAATAACAACAGCAACAGGCAATCTGTATCACACAGCGAGGAACGAACGAACGAACCACACAGATTGAGTGGTTCTTGATTCTGATGGCGCCTTGTAATTCAAAATTGTTTATTTAGCCGTTCGAGCTACTATGGAGAATGTGATTGTTGTTGTCGCTGTTGTTGTTGTTTTATCCGTGTGGTATATTTTAAAACAAACGAATTTTTAATTTGTAAAACAACAATAGAACAACAGTAGAACAACCGTTCAAGGAGAATGGAGAGAAACGGTTCAAGTATCCAAAGTGTGTGTGTATATATATCAATCAAACCATAAGACAGTTTATGTTTTCCAAAAACTGGCGCCCGTTTCTGTTCCTATCCCTCAACTCGATGTACTCTTACTCTTTTTTTTTCGTGTATATCCGATTCGATTCGTATTCTTATGCTAGGGCAGTGTATTATATCATTCATGATGATGATGATGGTCAAAAAAAATATAGTGAAACACACACACACACAATTTAAGCCTCTTTGTGCCTCAACGTGTGTGGACGATTTTAGTTTAGTTTAGTTTAGTTTAGTTTTTATTAGTTTCACACGAATTCACAATTTAGAAACGGCAAAACTAAACTAAACTAAACTAACTGAAAGCAGAAGATTTGACCATTGTCATTGTTGCTGTGGCTGTCGTCGATGCTCTCATTTTTTCCCTGGTCAAAACAGAACAGATTGGTCGCTCGCTCACCTCACTCACAAAAAGAATCCTCGAATCAATATCCGGTCCTTAGCCTTGTGATTGGTTGGTTGGTACCCTCTCACGCACATATGCGCTGGTGGTGGTGAGCTTGGTGGAATCCATTTCCGCTTTCATTTGTTCATTGTTGTTTGAATAAATATGGTTTGATGGTTTGACAAGTCACACACACATGCCCAACGTACCTTTCATTCATTCTCTCTTCTCTCTAACAAGCTCTTTGGCTTGAAGCTTGAAGCTTGAAGCTTTGGCTAGCTAAGCTAAGCCAAGCTAAGAGCTCAACCAACCGTTCATTTTCTATTTTTCTATGATCGTTGATCGGTAACGTTGCTGCTTACTGCGCTTGTTGGTTGGCCTGTCAGCCAAATGAGGCCAACCAACGTTTGAAGGGTCAAAGGTTGAACGTATTGGTGGTGAGTTTGAGTTTTTAGGAAACTCAAACTTTTCGGTTAAGGCTTGGTGTGTGTGTGTGTGTGTTTGCGTGTGTGTCGCGTGGCCCAACATGCGCAGCAAGCACACACGCACACGCAAACACACACGCAAAACATGCCAGGTGTTACCTAACAATCATTCATGTTTGGGCGGATTTGTGAAGGACGAAATGTGTCCCGAGTAAATTATTATTATGTTTAGGATTCGACCTTCAGCCATATTTTCGCCATATTAACTATACACAACACAACAATCAATGCAATATTGATGCAACAATCACAATTGTTTCGGAACCTTGGAACTCTTGAATCCAATCGATTGGATTGGATTTCGACGTTGTTGGATTGGATACTAATAATAATGATAACTTTTGGGCGTCCACCAAATATATGAAATATATCTGCGCACAACGGCCATGCGTATTAACGTTAATTATATAATCTCCATGTAATGATAGGTTGGCCAAAACCGACCAACTACTACTACTATTATCAAGGAACCTCCTCAATGGAAAACGTGAAGAATGAATGAATGAAAAGACTGAAACTGTATAGCCCCTTGAACATCAAGATGTTTTGGATTTTGTCGCGAGGCTTGTGTGTTACACACAGGCAGTTCACCCACAAATAGAAACATCCATATTGTATCTTTATGAGCTGTTCTCTGTTCTTCGGAAACATGACACATGTTAGACCATATTTCTCAGAACAAGAGTTTCCAAAGCTCCAAAGACGAAAACCGAAGCACCACTTTGGTCTCGAACCGTTTTCACTAGTATTTCTCCCTCTCGCTCTCTCTCTCTCACTCGGTGCTTGATCGTCGTAACATTGACGTCCCCGTCTGCGGATGCTAGACGCGTAAATCTTGATTAATGATCTGGAAATGAAGAGGAGGAGGTGGTGGTGTAGGCCCTAAGCTTTTGGTGTAAATTGCTGCCCAAAAATGGTCGCAGCCTTGAAAATAAACGACAAAAAAAACGGTCCGAAAATAGCCCTCCATCACTGTAAATTGAATCGAAAAAATAGGATCAAATGTCACCAAGCATGCCTCTCTGTGTTTCTCGTTTTAATAGAAACTGTAATCCATTTAGATCTGTGATCGAAATTCCGAAAAAAAACATGTTCATTTAAAACGAGAAATCCTGCTCACATGCTGTGCAGAAGATTATTAATCCTTCTCTCTCTCTCTCTATCTGGCTAGATTAATATTATTTCGGGGATGCTTGTAATCCTCAATCATTGTCAGCAAAATAGCTAGCTAGCTAGCTAGCCATCCAACCAAAATGGACAATTAATTGATATTGATCTTTTGCTATGGCAACGCGATTGACCAGAAACGATTGGCCATAATAATCATTATCATCATCATCATCATCAAATTATTATTATTATGGTGAACATCGTTGAAATGGCCAAACATATTTGATCGTTGATAATTACCATCAAAAATCATAATTTAAGGCAGGATTCTCTTTCCCTCTCTCTCTCTCTCTCTCTACGTCTGTTGATTACCGATCAATAACCGATCGATGCCCTTGAAGGCTGAGTGTGTGTGTGTGTGTGTGTGATAGTGAAGGGCTGGAATTTAATGTGAACAAAAACAAAACAAAACAAAAATAATATCATTATGATGGCCAAAACCGGTGGAACACACATATATCATTCATAAATATCCGGTTTGGTATGGTTGGATGATGTTGTGGTGGTGGCGGTGGTGGTTCTAGTTCGATAATCGATTATTTTCGAAAAACTGAATGTTCATGATGATGATGATGAAGTACTCGGTGGTGATGGTCCGAAATACATAAATATTATTATTATTATTACTATTATTACTATTATTGTTGAGGTTTTTTCCTCAATATTATTATTATTATTTATTATTAATAATTTTGACCAATGACAGGGGCTATACGACGAGGCAAAACGGGCCAAAGATTTTTGACTTTTATTATTATTTAGATTTTAGATTTTATATTTTATTGTTATATTCGTTCACTGTTCAAACACAGGTGCGCTGGCCCTACCATACCTGTGTGTCTCACCTGTGTGTGCGCGGTTTAATGTTCAAGGAAAAATTCTTGGTGGCCAACCATGAATCAATTTTTAGTTTTTGGTTAAACACAGAGGCAGAGAGAGCTTGTTTGAGAACAAACTGAAAAGAGCTGAAAGCTGAAAAATCAGTATTGTAAGCTAATATTGGCAAAAAAAATTGTCTTTTGTTTTCTCGTTGTTTCGCTTTTTTCCGCTGCTGCCAACCGGGAACAAGAAATGCGATTGGTTGGTTGGTGCATTGAATCATCGAGAACAGCGGTTCAGCGGTTGCTATTGGCAGCAGCTAGTAGCTGGTATTATTCAAAAATAATAATAATAATAATCATCAAAATTACTAAAACCAAAATGAAATTAAACTAGACTAGAAGGAGGACTACTGGCACTCTCTCACTTGTTGCTGTCCGAAAGTGTTTTATTTGTTCATCCAGCCGGATCGTTTTACTAGGAGTTGTTAGTTTTAAGCGTGTGTTCATGTGCATGCGAGTAGGCTGGTGTAGCACTCACAAGAACTCACAAGCTAGGAAATAATTTAGAGCATTTTTGAATAAGCCGAAGAAGAAGAAGAAATATGAAAGCGAAGCACAAAATCTGCCAAAGCCCAAAGCTAGAGGGAGGAGAGACAGAAACAGAGATACAGAAACACAGAGACAGAGCGAGAGACAGAGAGACAGAGATAGTGACCAAGCTGTATAACCAATCAAAACTATTAATGATGGCCACTCATCGCTGACCAATACATCACAACACAGTTGCAGTAACAAAGGCACACAGATCAAAGCTAGAGGGGTGGAGAGAGCGAGACAGACAGTGGTCGGGATCGAGCTGATATTGTATAACCAACCAATTAGAACTATTAATGATGATAGCCACTCATCGCTGACCAACACATCACAACACAGTTGCAGTAACAAAAAAGGCATAGATCACTGTCATCGTGTGTTCAATCAATCACAGAGCAGTGGTATAGTGATTTCAATATGCCAATCATTATGATTGACCATTGTGTGTGTGGTGCGGTGCGGTACAGATAACTGAAGCAGCAGCCAATCATAATTGACCATTCTGTTTGTGTGTGATGTGCTATATACAGATGAACGAAGCTGCACAGCCCATCCACAGCGCTTGTTTGTTTGTTTGTTTGTTCAACGCTGTTGGGCGGATTGGCCTTCTGTGATTTTGAATTTTCAGTTGATTTGCAGCCAAAAAGCAGATGGAGGTTGGGAACTAAATGAAGCAGAAGCGAATGAAAGATAGCGAGAAAGAGAGCGCGCGAGAGATTGAGAGAAGAGAAATAGCGCGCGCGCAAGAGAACATCGCAAGAGAGATTGATAGCGAAAAGAGAAAGCGGTTGATAGGATCCAATAGGATTGGCTAACTGATCGATTGAGGAATGAATGGCGATCAGATTTTGTTCACTCCCAACTACTAGTACCTAGTAGTAGTAGTAATTCAAATAGTACAAATATTTTGGCGCTTTTTAATCGGGATTCAATTTTGTTTTGTTTTTTTTTTATTTTTCGCGCTATAGCGCCCAGAATCGGAAACATTTTCGACTATAAACAATTAAGCAAAGAGGTGAAACATTATAAAAGTGAATTGAAATTGGATCGATCACTGTTCACCATTGATACACGGCCATTGAGCGTTAGGAATCTGTATGCACGTGCACATGCACCCGGTGATGTTCGTTTATCGTGCACGATATTCTCACCGTTCGGTCGACAACAATCGAACCAGAACCAGAACCAGAATCGTGGCCAGAATATGCAATTAATAATGAACGAAAATGGCCTGGAACAATCACAACAGTCATGCCAATGTCAATGTGGACATTGTCATCCAATGTCCAATGTATCCAATTTGGCCGGTGATCAACAAAAACCGTCAAACATAATACCTAATGATAATCTATTCAAGAATGTTATGACCGAATCAGAATATGAAACTAGTCGTCGTTCATGTGAATGTTGTAATAATGATGAACATACTAATGGCATATCACCGGAATCCAATGAATCCTCCTCATCATCGTCTATTGTTACTTGGTCTTCGGTTACCTCGTCCACATTCGAATCGATGGGACATCCTCATCATCCTCATCATCATCACCATCATCATCAACATAATCAGCCATCGCAACAATCAACTACTACCACCAACACCACGATCAGTCAACAACAATCATCGCAGCAGCAGAAACAGAAGCCACCACAACAATCACAACCGAATCAACCGTCATCAATGCAGAATAAAGCAATGATGATCAAATCTTCAAAAGCTAAAATCAAGCCAATGTCTTCGTTTTCATCATCCGGTGATTATTATCCGAACGGAACGAAAACCATTGATGATTTTTTTCGCAAAAATAACATCGTCGATGATCCGATAAACAAGCAACAGCAGCAGCAGCAAAAACACCAACAGAATCAAAGAGATTCTCAATGTCGGTGTTCATGTTTTGAGCGTCAGATGGCGACACCGGATACAAGAATTGGCGATTGTCTGAAAAGTGTTGAATTCAAGAATCCATTGACCAGTGGTGAAAAAGGATTGCATCAAAACGATCATCATCATCGTTACCCGCCGAATCCACAATCCAATATCGTCGCACCATTATCATTGTCCAGGCAAGCCAGTTCAAATGGTGCCATTTATAATCCCGATGATTATTGGTATTGGTGGTGGTGGTGGGCCGAAGATGAAAACCGTCGTAGATGGTCATCCGCATTGACCGGTTCTTCGCCGCTAAAACCAACCATATTGGATGAGATGACCATTTGGCTGAGGGAAAATATTGAAACTCGCCGGGTAAGTGAACAGGTTTGAAGGTATCCTTTTGACAAATGATTGATTTCCTATCATACATTAATTACAGCCGGAAAGCTTAGTAATTAAATCAGCTTCTGAACTGCCCAAAAATGTACTGCTGGAACGTGCATTAAGTCCACCTTGTTCTACGCATAATATTACACTGCGGAAACGTACCGAACCCACCGGAAATGATTTCAACGATGGTAAAGATGGAACATATCCAAAACTCAAAAGACGTTGGTCTTTACTTCCATTCAGAAGACTTTCTAAACGTTGGTCAAAACGATTTGACCATACAAAACGAACAAGTCTTATGTTGATGGAATCGAACGAAAGTGAAAATTTGGAAACAATCAAAGATCATGAGAATAATGAACATTCTAGTCATGAAAATTTGATCGATTTAGATGATGATCAAGAACAAGATGATAATGGACCTAAAGAAATTGTTCTCATGTCACCAGAGGAAAGATCTAAATTGCTGGCGGATCAATTTGCCCAATTCAGCATGGTCGATATTGATGTGTCTGGACGTTCGTTTGATCGTCTATCCAAAACTCGGCGTTCATTAATTCACGTTTGTAACCGTTTGTAATTAATTTTCCTGTCTAAAATTCGAATATTTTTGTTTTTTAATGTTTTTCAGGCTGATTTTCAAATTCCACGGAACAAGATACCCGGCCAACGACGTTCAAGATCCAAATCACCGCATCCACGGTCGAGCAAATTGAATCATGGTGATGAGCAACTAAATCAAAGCGAAAATACCGTTTCACCATACGCATTATCACAGTTGATGGTTCAAGATAAACAATCTAAAATGAACAGAACCATCGAGAAGGGCTGCCAAACGGATACCAATCTATTGTTGGGAGGAGGATTGTTGAACAAAGATTCTGTTTCTGGTGTCACAAATGTTGGAACTAATTCGAAGGGTGGTGGCAAATTCACGGTACCAATCGATGTGCATAACAATGATGAGGATTTTCAAAATAATCCTCGAAACAATTTCAATCGAAAAACAAAATCAACAACAACAGGTGAATTTGATGCAAGGCGTTTCATGCGCCGTGATTATCGGGATAACGATAATGGTGCCGACGGTGATGAAGACATAGACGATGAGGATAATGATGAGGATGATGATGATGATGAATATGTGGTGATTTTGAAGAAACATCCAAATACCCATGGCCATTATTACAAGCCGAATCCGATACGTTTAGATGATACAACCTCATCGAATGCATCCGTTGATATGGAATGGATGAAACGTTTGCAGGATGGTGGTAAGCCATGTTTAGCTTCGTCGCCAATGATCCAGATGAAGAACTCTCATCAGCAACCACCACCACCACCATCAGCAGCGGTAACTTCATCGCCAACATCTAAGCTGCCACCTGCAACAACTGCAGCAACTGCAGCAACGATTTCCAAAGCCACGCCTTTGGCGAGGGAACAGAATCCAGAATCAAAATCCAATAATGATGCGATCAATGTGGATAATTTGAATTTGAATCAAAAATCCAAACAAAATGGTGCAAGATCATCGAGCGGAAATTGGAGCGCGGCCACCAGTGATTTGGTTCATTCATCTTCTTCATCATCATCGCCGCCGTTGCATGTTTTGAAAAGACATTTGACCAATCAATCTAAAGCAGCAACAGCGAATGTCGATCCTGGAACCACCGCTTCTGTTGCTGCTTCTGCGGCTGTATCCGGTATTGCTGGCAAGCGTTTGCTTAATCCAAAGTCTTTGTCCAACATCAAGGATCAAGCACAACAACAACCGGCAGCAGCTTTATCCTTATCAGCAGGTTCGGGTAATACGAGTGCTAATAATAATAACAATACTAATAATAATAATAATGGTGGTGGAGCAAACGAAGAAGCAGAATCCGTTTATTCTGTGGATAATGATGGCTACTATACATCCATGCACACGGATTCTGGTTTGTTTTTTGGTAGCAATTCATTACCGATGGTGCATCCACACCAACCTCATCATCATCAGCATCAGCATCCACATCATCCAAGTCAGGGTATCAATAGTGGTAGAAATCGTTCCAACATCAGTACGTTCACCAGCCAAACAAGCTTGTCCAAAAGGCAACAACAATTGATCGATGCCAGTCGAAATAAGATCAAATTGAACAAGATTAAAAAATCCGAGGAGAATTTCCGAATATCATTGTTGTCTCGTTGGAAACGTTTCAATAATTCGGCAACAACAGTTCCGGCCAAAAATAGTCCAGAATTTTTGCAGAACATTGACGACGACGACGATGATGATTTTGATAATGAGCATGGTGCTGCGAATGTGAAACAATCGTTGTTGGAGAACGATTTGATGAAATCCAAAGATCAGCCACAATATGGATCAAACGTTTCGATAAATTCAATATTGTCCAATAGTGATGCTGCAACATCCACCGCAAACATGGACCATGCTAGCTTTGGAACCAATTCATCGATGGTCGATTTTGATTGTTCTGTATCGCATTGCTCTCATCAAATTGCATCAACATCTTCGGGCCATCATCATCATCATCATCCTCATCAAAATCCGAACAAGGACAAGGACAATATGATGATTATGATGAGAAAAATGAAACCAAATAATCGTATGCGTAGCGTTTCCGGTGGTGCATACGATGAAGCTAATCATCAGAATAACAATACTTTGATTCGTTCATCGACAACATCGAACAGTTCGGAAACATTGCACACCAATGATTATGATGATGAATTATTACCGGAAACGGATTCTGCTGTTGCAACCACATCAAACATTCAACAAAGACGTGGCAGATCTAATGTGGGAAAAATTCAAAATGTGAATGTAGCGAAATCTGGTGGTGTTGGTGGTGGGCTGACCAAATCAGCCACGTCATGTCCTAAACGATATGCCAGCTTAACGGAAAGCAGTAGTAATAGTAGCTCGTGTAGAAAGTTACCGCCCCCACCACCGCCTCCAAGAGTGTCCAGTATGTTGCGCACATTGCAAAAATATAATTCAAATCCTGGAAGTAGACAACAACGAGCAACGCAGCAGCGGGGCAGCAGTGTTAGCAGTTATGCTGGATCCGATATCACCAGTGGTATACCAACAATAACATCTCAAACGACCACTTCGGATTCGCAGAACAATGGCCACAATAACCAAGATGTCAATGCCATTAATAATGGTGGGGATTTATCGTTGACATCGGAAACCAATAGCGAATATTTGCACGAAAAACACGATGAACGTAGAAGACGTTTGTTTTTAGAAGTTGATTCCAATCGTTCATATCCGCCATTGTCCTATATTTATGATCAAACCGATACGGCCACTTCGGTCAGTATACCTAGTTCGGCTTGTTTTGAGATTGAAGAATTGGAATTGGATCATCAACACCATCCTCATAATTCTCATCATCAACCAAGAACCAATGATAATGGTGATATTGCCGATGGCAAGAGAATCTCAATGCTCGGCCAGAATATGGATTCTGTTTCAGCGGAAACTACCGACAAAACTGTTTTGGTTGATGGCGGTGCTGGTGGTGGTGGTAAAAAGCAATTAGAAGAACGTCATTTATCTTCGCCGTTGCCCCCGCCCAAACTGGATTCGTTTACTTTCAACAACAATAATAAAAATCCAAACAGTAAAAGCAGTGGTCACCATCATCACCATTATCATTATTATCATCCAAATCATGGATCTTCGCCGAAACTACGTTCCAAATCTTCATCATCATCATCTTCTGCATCAACAGCCGCAACAACAACCACAACCATTACCATTACGACAAGTTCGAACAGTGCTCAACAAGGTGGAGATGCATATTCTTCAAAATTATCATCAACATCTTCATTATCATCATCCACCATCAAGGCACCATCATCTCCGGAATCCATACCGAAACCTAAGCCCAGAAATTCATTAATTTTCTCCAGCAGTACATTCACCACCAGTCATGAAACAGAATCCACTGATTCCAAAGCTGAGGATAGCAAAAGAATCCCGGAAACGCAATCTAAACAACCGCATTCATCACCACCACAACAACAGCAGCAGCAGCAAAGTCGTTTTCGAGATTCTTCAAAAACGACCACATCTTCATCAACATCTACCAACAAGCCAATAAGCAGCAGCGGCAACAGCAGCACTGGTAGTGGTCCCGGACGACGTTTGACCACCGAAGATTTGTTCATAATTCTTCACAATTCAAAAAAGCGACACAATATCCGTGCTGATCCGCAAATATTTCCAACGGGCCATCATAGATTGGCAACATCACCGAACGGTAGCAGCAGTAATGGTTCTGGAACACGTTCACCAATGACCAGTCCTGATCAAGGATGGAAAAGTGCTTCACCAGTGACCAATAACAATACCAATACCGGATCAAAAACCACTACCACATTTTCCACAACCGGATATCCTGTTCCGGAAACACTGAAACGTCGTTCGTGGACAACAGCTGCGGATAGTTTGCAAAAAACAAACAATGCACAAGTACCAAGAACCAGACAAAGCTTGGCATTGGATCGTTTGGGCCCGGTACGGCCAACCACATTGAATGATTTTAAAAGATTATTATCACAAGTCCGTTCAACCACAACATCAACCAGTGGTGGTCAACAAGTTGCCGGTGTTGGTGCTAGTGCTGCTGCTGCTGGTGGTGGCGGTGGTGGTTCAACATCGCCAACATCAATCTACGTTGCATTACAGCAAGTTCTTAAAACGAGCTCGATTAGCCATAACAATGAGAATAGTGGAAATCGATCGCCTAATTCACCACGAACATCTTCATTATCATCCAACACCGAAAACGCCAGTGGATCGTCGCATGCTGGCGTTTCATCATCACCATCAAGCGGTGTCAGTTCATTGTCACCAATGTGTAGCCCATTATCACCGTATAAATCCATCAACAGCAGCAACAATAATAATAATAAAGGTAGCAAATCACCAATGATCGGATCTCCGACCAATCCAATCAAAAGACACCAATGCCACAATCCAATACAATCATTGCCCATGGCCTCTGGCCACCATCAACATCAATCACAATCACCAATCAATCAAAATCAATCGATGAACAATTTTATGAAGAAATTTTCCAAATCCAAATTATTGTCCAACATGTATAGCTCCAATGTAGAACGTAGCGGAACCAGTATTGGTAGCGTAGGAAGCCTGGCAAGCGGAATGTCCAGAAGTTCCACCGTTTCGGCAAGATTGGATGTTTGTCCCACGATACCAGAGGATGATTCGGTTTGTACGGTTTTAGCGGCGGATACTCCCAATACGCCAGCGGTGGTGATTTCCGCCAACACCAACAAGACGGATAATGCAAAATCCTCTGCTGATCCTCAGGATGGTTGCCCAGATGAATCCAACAAAAAAGATGATAATAATCCCGCAAGTTGTTCAGAATCCTCCAAACATAATTGTACCAGTACCTGGGTGTGATTTCGATCAGGTATGATCATCGTTTGCGATGTTCTGATTGGTCTGATTTTGATTTTTTCTCCCATTTTTGCCCCCAAGATCCTCGAACATCCTTGAAGCCAATCTTTCGAACTGCAATGACAATGTTCAATATTGACAGTTTTTACAATTTTCCTGCACCAAAAAGTGTGCGGTTGGTGCGGTTGAATGTTCCGAAAGAACCAGAATTGTTACATAACACTAGTTTCAATATTGTATAATTGATTGAAAATTGTTCAACAATTTGTTGGGATCTTTTGTCGAGCATCCCCAGAACATTAGCCCTGGAATCGTACCACCCATACACCCATACGGTTATGGATCGTTTGGAAAAACCGTCAATTCATGCATTGTTTTCTATTGACAGATCGAAATGTGGATCTCCGGAAGGAAGCCAGTCAATCAAAACTTGAAAACTGCAAAACTGCCCTTCAGAAACAAAAAAACTCATCCAACACTATTTTTATTATTATTTTAAAGATTATATTATTCATTTGTTACATATTCATTTGATTTCAAGAATTTTATTTTATCGAAAAAAAACCCGAAACATTTAATATATGATTACCATTAAAAAAAACCATTCAAGTAACTTGAAGCATCAATAGATGGCGCCACTGGCTGTGTAAAAAAAATTATTTTCAAAATTTTTTCCCGGTCCAATTCAAATCACGCGCTCAACAATCAACAACGATGGTTGATTGAGGGCCATCAGCAGGCTATTGTTTTATGATCTTGGTCGGGAATTCATTTTCGTGCTCAACCAAGGGAATCCTTGGTTTTTTTTGAATCGAATCGAGATTGTCCAAGATTTTCAAACCCAATTATCACGTCAACGGCCCAAGATAATCATGCATCATTAACACGGTTTGTTGGCTTACGGTGACTAGTGCACATCGGACCATCGGGGTCCTGGTCGAAAGCCACAGAGCACACCTGTTTGAGCGTGTGTGTTGATTCCATTTCTGGATTCACCTGACTCAATTAACATTTCCGTCATCAATCGTTGCAACAACGACTACGACGATGACGACGACGACATGTTTTTTTCCGAAAAAAAAGAAGTAAAAAGAATTATTATTATAACTATCACACAGGTGATTACTATTGCGCAACGATCAAAAGAATTTTGCCGACAATCTTCTTCTTCTCCACAATTCAATTCAATTCAGTTCACTGTTTTCACAAGGTCTCCAAGAATTACCTGGAAAAAGAAGAAAAAGAAGAAGACGAAGAAGATGATGATGATGACCAAATGATTTTGTTCATGATGATTATGATTGCGACCGTGGTGGCGGTGTCGGCGGCGGTGGTGGTTGATGGTTGATGAGATTCAAAATGGTCAAAGATTGAGATGCTTTCTTCAATGGTTGCTTGCGGTGGTGGTAATGATTTTCTCGCTCTCTCGCTCTCGCAAGTAGTTATTCCTAAATGCTGACAATGACGATGATGATAATACCAGGAATCCAACAAAAATCGTTATTGTTTGGTTGCTTGAATGTAACCATTTAACACACGTTGTTGTGGTGGTGGTCGTTGTCGGCGCGGCACGATTAAAACCGTCCTGGTCGTCTTCTTCTTATTTTTTTTGTATGTTTGTTTGTCCTGTTCTTGTCCTTGTCCTTGTCCTTCTGGTAGTTTGTCGCCATGAAGTTGTTGTTGTTGTTGTGGTTGTTTGATTATCTTGTTCTTGTGAACAAGATTCAAATGATACCACCATAATCGGCATCCGCAACCACAAAGATCATTCCCAGAATGGTGATGATGGTGGTTGAGCTCGGTGGAAACATCAAACCGAGTTTTCACCGAGAACCATAACCATAAAATGATTCGTGGATGAAATTCAAGCATTTTTTCCAAAATCAAATTCTCAAACTATAAAACGATATTTGATCATTTTGATCCTCTGAAAAGAGTTCGAAGAGGAGGGATTGTTCGCGGGGAATCCAAAATGAAAGCCACGCAAAAACATTCGGATTATTATTATTATTATTATGTAATTATTATGTAATGCTTGATATATATATAGTCTGATTAGGATTCTTTTTGTTTTTGTTTGATTCTGGTAATTGCTGCTGTTACTGCTTCTGCTGCTTATGGTATTCGGCAGTGTGGCTCCAGCAACAACTTTTGGCACCATCTACAGAATCCAGAATACACACACACCAGAAGGCACACACCATGGGAATTTGTTATCTAAACAAAAGGGTAAATCAACCAACCAACCAGCAAACCGAATGGGAACACACACACACACAGAACCGAGCCAATATGGCGGTTCTTATTGCAAAACGAACACATCAATACCGAAAAACATCACTTTGAGGGATTCAACTCTTTTTTTTCGGTTTCTAATTTGAATTTTCCCCTCGTTTTTGTTTTGTTTTGTTTTTTGTTTTGTTTTTTTTGCGTGTGTCTGGTTTTCTGTTTCCCGAACTTGTGTGCTTGTTCGTTATATAAATAAACACTTTATGCAACACGCATACCGATTGGGCGAACCACAAGACGAGACGAGACGACGGCACGAAAACCACAAGAAGAACAAAAAAATTAACGACTAGTGAAATTTTATAATAACCACGATAATGATAATTGTACGCTGTATTTCGGGCTCGTGTTTGCATAGCCTCGATTTGAAAAAAAAATCCAATAAAATTTACAATTCAAATTTCCATTTTGCCATTTCGGTAAACGTACGTGTGTACGTGTGTGCGTGTCTACACAGCCAGACGCACGCACACTACAGCATCCAACACATATTCATATTCCGGTTTCGGGTACGTGGTTTGTATCGGCAAAAAAAATTATAGTCAATCAAATCAACCCAGAACCGAGAGAGGGGAAAAGTGGGGGGGAGGAAGGCAGGCAGGGGGAGGCTAATCTTAATTGAAAACCAAGATTAATTATTTAATTAACTTTGGGACATTTTATCACCGTTCCGCTGCGGCTGCGACTGCCGCATCTTGAATTATAATCACTACTATTAATATTATTATTATTATTGAAAGGTATGCATGTCAAATCCAATCAAGAGGAAAAAGATCCACCATCCTCCATCCATCCTGGTTTCTTGCTTGCTTGCTTACCCCGTTCATACGTGTACAAGTTATCCCCAACGACAACCGCCAAGATGAAAAATGATCCCATTTTTTTCATTATGATAATTAGTATTGACCATGACAAACGTATTTGGTATTGGTTCTCATTGTGGTTTAATAAGCGCCTGTCATCACGCCCTACTGAAGTGATATCAGTGGCTGTACCACATGCGCAACCAATCAAATTAATTCATTTTTTAGTTTCAATCATCAATTTCTCCTCCTTCTCTTTTTCTCCGCCTCCTCCTTCTCCTTCTCCTTCTCCTTTTGGCTGTTCAGCCAATCAAATCGGACTGTGTTCGTTCGTTCGTTGTGTTCGTTGCGCCCATTCAAACAACTGAATATGGATCAAGTTCAACTTTTTGGAAAAATGAAAAGAGAAAAAGGAAGGGGGTTAGCAGGCGCATAACTTTCACCACAATCTCATCATCATTTTTTTTTGCTTGGCTTCAGAGATGAACAAATTATATTTGAACACACACACAACAAGTTGTTGTTGTTGTTTGGAAAGGACTAGGGATTCTCAACTTGTCAGTATCCTCAAACAGAAGAGTGAGAGAGAGAAATAACTTTAAGCAAGATCGTTATTATTCAACCAAATCAAAAAGATCAACGAGACAACCATTCGATTTAGTGATAGAAGAAGCAGAAGAAGAAGAGCAATGGATAGATGGATTGTGGATGATTGGATGGACCAACCAACGATATAAATCTTCTTCTTCTTCTTCCATAAGAAGCACACGCTTACTCTCCTTTTCGTTGGATGATTTGGATGATGATGATGATGATCAGTCAAAAAGGGGGCCATCAACAAAAAAATTTACCTGCAAAAAAAAACCTCTCCCAGAAAACAACAACAACAACAAGCAACAAGTAGTACAATTGGTTTGCTGGTTGTTTGGTGGGATGGTTGGTTGGGCTGGTTGGCTGGTTGTTAACGACCGATCATTAATTCTCGAATCCAACAAGCTCTAGTCGTCGAGTGGTGATGGTGATGGTGGTGGAAATTGTGCGTGGAAATTTTTTTAACAGGGAAGAGATTGAGAGATAGACACACAAGACACACAGACAGGACAGGAGATGGATAGTTTTGTTGTTTTTTCCATACGTTGGTTGGTTGGTTGGCTGGTCGCTATGGCCACATAACCATTCAACCAACCAGAGGAAGCAACTTTCCATCCTCAACACTGTTGATAGCTTCTAGGGGGTAGGAGAGAGAGAGAAAGATTTCAATAAGGAAAGTCATCACGATTTGTTTCAAAGATGTCTTCAGGTAAGCACACGCATAAAATTGCTCACTCAATACCTGGCCTATCTATCTGGCTGAGATGGGTCTTTGAGGTCAAAGTTGAATTCCTTCTGGCTTACCTGTTGCGGCTGTGGCTGCCATCTGACCTTGTCAAATGTGTGTGTGTGCATGTTTGGGTTCAAATTCGTATCCTTATTCAAAACCGCACACTTGTTGAATTGGAATTCAATCATTTTCTTTCTTTCTCTTGTTTAGTAGGATCGGAATTTGAATATTTCAAGAAAGAAAATATGTTTGAAACTCTTGAAAATCTTCTGAATCCGAAATGGAAATACAAGCACAGGGCACAGGTAACAGGTAAGCCCAGAATTAGAGTCAGGATCAGTAGAGAGAGAGACAGAAAAAAAATACAGGTCGATCCTGGCTGGGGATAACACACACACACGCATGTGCTTGCTTGCTTTCGGCAAAGAATTTCTCAAGTCTCAAGCAGAGAGAATATTCGTTTGTTCGCTCGCTCTCTCTTAATTTCGTGATTAATGACTTTGTGAATGAATAAATCAAAATATTTTCAGAAATATTTTCTCGTCGTCTCGTTTCTAGTTAGTTAGTTATGCAACAACAATTATTATTACTATTACTATTATTATTATTATTATTATAGTGCCTGAAAAGAGGCCAACCAGACAGGTAGGTGGTGATGGTGGTGGTGGTGTACTATGATGTGAACAATAAAAATAATGTTGGATTCTTCTTCTTCTGCTGCTGCTTACCTGAACAACAACAATAACCGGCAATCAAAATAAACAAGCCCGACTAACCGAACAACCGAACGAACTGGCAAACACAAACACAAGCAGAAACACAAAAAAATATCTGCACATAAAAAAAAGGTCAACAAGGTTAACAAGGTAAAATAAATATTTGCAATGGACGCGAGGATAAAATCAGGTTGTATTTTTGTTGTTGTTTTCTACCGGAGTGGAAATAGGCAGTGGAAAACAAAGAAATCCAATACCGAAGGGCCCAATGGACCGGCGGGCTGGATATCCGGCGGGCCGGTGTCCGCTTTGGTCCAGGCCCAATCAATCCAATCAATCACTGGTGGTGCCTTATGGGACCTACCACTACCACCCGGGAATTCTCCTGATGGAGATTGAGCGATGTGGAGAAGAATCATTATCATCATCATCATCATTAAATTCCAATCAAATTCCTCAAATCATTTTTGGTTGATGATAATCATCTTGGACACGAATTTCTCCATCATCTCCATCTTCTTCTTCTCCTTCTCCTCCTCCTTCGCATTCCTGTGGGTGGGCGGTTGATGGGCGGTGGTTCCTCTTACTGGGGAGGGGAGGGGGAAAGAATAATAATTTATCGGGTGATAAATGGGCACATTGTTCCCTTCCCAATTTTCCCATTTTTCTGGCTGTCTTGTTAGCCTGCCTGGTTCACGAATTGTTTTGACTGCCTGCCAGTCTGCTGTCGGCTTTGGGCCATTATCAGCCTAAACAAGATAAACTTATTTCTTTCATTCTTCCTATTCTTCCTATTCTTTCATTCATTCTGCAAGTTTTCGTTTTGGGATGTTGTTCTGCGTGCAACAGGCAGAATATAATCAACAACGACACCACCACCACCACCAACAACTACAATAATATCCCTAGTGAATCACGTACTGTACAGAATGCTTGCTTGCTTGCTTTCATTTCAACAACAGCAATTCTTTCAGTTCGTCCAGGTTAGGGGCATCATCATTATGATTACAATAATAGTAATAATAATAATAATAATATTATAAACACCGCCAGCCAGCCAGGTTGTTTGATGATTTGATGACGGCACGTCGTCGTCTTCGTCGTCTCCATCGTCGTCCTCATCATCATCATCATCATCATCCCCTGCTTGTTTTCTTCTCAATTCTCATCTTCTTTCTCCGTGGGTCGGTCGGTCGATCCGCGCTCGCGTCCTCCTAGACCAGCGGTGAGCAACCTTTTTTTTCCAATGAAACAGAGTTACACCTTCTTCTTCTGCTGTTTATAGTTTATAGTGTGCCTAGTCATCGGGGCAAATCATCACATTGATGGACCAATCAGAGAGAGGGATACACCTTCTTCTTCTGCTGTGAATGTAGTGTGCCTAGTCATCAGGCCGAATCATCACTGGTGAACCAATCAAAGAGAGGAATACCCCTTCTTCTGCTGTTTATAGTGTGCCTAGTCATCGGGTCAAATCATCACTGATGGACCAATCAGAGAGGAGAACGGCTCTTATAGGCGTCAAAAATGCACAGACACTGGTACTGTACTGGTCAAAGCTGTGGGCTTTACATTGATTTAAAGTGTGCCTAGTCATCGGGTTAAATCATCACTGGTGGACCAATCAGAGAGCGAGAGAGGATGAATGTAGCTCCATCTCCTGTTAAGCTAACTGAAATGCGCTTGGTGGGCCGCACCAAAATTGTTTGATGGGCCGTAGTTTGCCCGGCGCTGTCCTACAGGATGACCAACAACAACAACAACAACAACAAGAATTCACTGTTTGTTGTTACGAAATGTTGTGAAAGAGGGACCCCTACGCACGAAAATCTATCCTGGCTAGATGTTGACTGGCTTTTGGCTTTATTTTCCATTCTATTTCATATATAGTCATTATTACAACCAGGTAAGAAAGGTACCTGGCGATCATCATCATCATCATCATCGTTACGGGCAGTCAAAAAAAAGAAGAAGGTCATAGGTGAAAAATGGGCGGAGGTGAGAAAGAGGGATGAAATACTCTTGCTCGCTCTCTCTCTCTCGCGCGCGCGAGCTCGAAAACCGACAAAACGATGAGAGAGAAAGTTACATCCAAAAGAATGTATGAGGATACCCATCTCTTTGTGTGTCTGTGTGTTGGCTTAAGATAATCCTAGCTCAGCGCACCAAAAACACAAAAATTAAGCACAAATCTTGTTTTAGCAACATGCGTGGAAAAGAAAAAAATCATATTTTCACACTTGGTTTACCTATTTGATTTATGATTGGCTCTTGTTTTGCTCCCTCTCTTTCTTATTTTTTTTGTTTTTACCTGTTGCTCCTCGATTCTCCCCTTGCTCTCTCTATCTCTCTCTCACTCTGATTGGTTGGCGTTGGCTAATCTCCGTTGAATGAAACGAGAGAACCAAGAAAATTGATTGGTTGCGAATAACAACAACAACAACAACCACAAAGATGTGAGTATGTGTGTAACAATCGTATGTATGTTTAAGCAACCAAAGCAACAAGTATGCACTTGTCTTTACTTTACGGTTGTTGTACTTGTACTTTTGTTGTTTGAGTTGAGTTGATCACTTGACACTATTGCTACCGTAAAAAAATGCGTGTGAAAACGATTTTAGGTTGCCTAAAATAAGATCAATCAAATCAGGCTACAAGAATTGGATAAACAAAGCAAAAGATCCGCCAAATAATATCTCTATCACCTACACCAGCAGCAAACACATGCCAACATCGATATCCGACAAATCAATATCGACAAATCGGGAAAAATTCCAATCATCTATCAATACAGGTAGCGCATAAAAACTGATTTTCTTATCCTTAATTTACCTCGGTTTTTGGGCTGTTTGTATCAAAAAGAAAAAAGAAGAAGAGAAGAGAAGGCGAGATCGCCATTTGTACTTGTACTAGTCAAGTTATATAAAACGAAATTGTGGAGAACCATTGTGTTTACTAACACACACTTCATTTACCTGTGTTACCTGTATGCATATGTGTGTGTGTGTGTGTTAACTTGAAGTGGCTTTCACACACACACAACCAAAGCCAAAATCAAATATAACCACACACACATTGACAATGGAAAACAAAACTGAAGTATTTGAAGAGCTTGCAAATGCAAATTCGACTTCGAAAAGAACTTGAACCAAGCTAAATTATTTAACACCGAGGACAATCAAAGCCATGATGTTGATGAGGATGATGGGAACTTGACCGTGGACATCGACAATTAAAAACAAACCAAGCACAAAAATCCTCAAAGAATGTTGATGGGGATTTGTGTGTGTGTGTGTTTCACCAGCATAGGCTAACTACCTTTGGAAATACAAACACACACACATAATCCATCTATCCATCCAAACTGTCATTTTAGGTTGCATCGCCCATTAATTTTGTTTTCTGCTGTTTCGTTTATTATCAATCAATTACGGTTGTACAGGTAGCTAAAGGAAGGTAGCAGAAGAGAGCCAGGTAAAAAAAAGCAAAATCCATTTTCTCTGGTTTTAAGGGGCATGTATCTTCGTTCATCGTTCTGCCAACCTTTTTGATGATCATCAATCGATCAATAGACATGGTTGTTGTTGTTGTTGGACAACGATCAATTTGAAATAGATCAATAAACTTTCACTCTTTCACTATTCCTACTCCACCTCAACCCAACAAAAAAAGGTACATTGCATCCTTCCAATCCATCCCGATGTTCAGCGTAGTTCAAAGTTCGAATAATAAATAAATAATTTAAGCGGACAGAATCCGATCATCATCATCATCAATTATTATCATCCATCGTCATTATCATTTAATGCCTGTTTTTGGGGCCGGCATGATTTAGAGAATCGTTTTAATCGTTTTTTATTCGTATTTCTATTTTATGCTCGTTGACCGAATCCCATAAACGGGTAATAATGTTGGCTCTCTCTGTCTCTTCTGTTGGCAGTGGAGACGAATAACAAAATTGTCCACCCAAAATGAGGATCACACACACAGAAACACTAAATGAAACGAAATGATTTGAAATAATAATAATAAATCAGTGTGTTGGTAAATGATGATAATAATAATAATAAATAAACAGATAGATAGATTGGTTTGGTTGGTTTTTGGCTTGAAATCAAACAAACCACACACACGCACACAAATGCACTAAATAAACAGGTAAATCTAGGAAGAGAATTACCAACACACACACATAAAATGTTAAAGATTCTCTCCAGGATAAATATTATCGTCTTGGTCGTCGTGGTCGTTGTCGTCCATGTTCTAGGCAACAGGTAACATGCTTGTAAGCGAGATCTTCTTCGTTTTCTTCTTCTTATTCTTGTCGTTTTTCTACGCAAAACAAAAATTTAAGAAACGAAATCAAAAAATCAGAATAGCAACAAATGTCACACACCCTAATAAATTACATGGCGCGCATCTAAAACCGCAAAATCAAATCAAACCAAAAAGACGCACGCATTTCCAAGGGCAGGCAAATGACATCATAATCATCATGATTAGGATTATGATCATGCTCATGATCATCAAAGTGACATTATTGAACCGCTGAATCTATCCGATTGGTTCATCATTTACGTGAGCCGATCCCCATTCCACTCTATCCTACACTCTCTCTCGCTTTGTCTCTTCAGTCTCTGCATCTGAATCATTTTCTTTATTGGTTGTGGCTTTATGTCCCCTTGAAACGATTAGCTGTAGGCCGGCTTCGTTCACTCGCACTCGCTCAAATGTTTTTATTGGGCGGGGGTATTTAGCTTGATAAAGCGGCAACCAACCAATAACAACGACAAAAATCGCATCGCATCGCGCCCGCGCGCACATACACAAATCACACATAATGTACCGGAGACGTACGTTTATTATTTTTTAGTTTAGTTTAGTTTAGTTTTTCTTCTTCTTGTGGAAAAGGAAAAAACATTTCAAATGGAGGATGGTTGTGGTTGTGGTTATCAGCTCGCATAAACACACTCGCACACGCACATGCAAACACATTTGATTATGTACCATTCAGGATGGATTCCCGTATGGCTTCTATGGTATCTAATCTGGAATGCTTTCATTCCTTCGTTCTCTCGCTCGCGCGCTTCATACCTGTAAAATGGCTGTTTTTTCTACCTAAACAAATCATTATTATCATCATTCAGGTACCTGATGCTCCTTTTCCATAGATAAACAATAAACAACAACAAACAACCAATCAAATAGAACTGATGATGTTGTTGGCGAGATTCGGTGGAATCCTCGGCCGATTGGAATTATGCGATTGGCTTGGCTTAACTTGGCCAACCATTTCCAACCTTGATCCGCCATGGTGGTCAAGAATTATGAATTTACCTGGCCCAACCGATGGCCCAAAATACAAACAAACTAAATCGTCTCAGAATCTGTCAAAACCATTGACAAATGATTATTTGATACTTTTTCTTTTCTTCTTCTTGCCTGGCTCTCGCGCTCTCTGTTCTGGCCAATCAAAATATTGAATACCACGGCCATCAGATTAGTTTCGGGCCAGTTTGGCGCGACCTCCTATAGTTTTTCTCTTTTGCTTTCGCTTCTTCTTTGCTTGCTCAAACCCCTTTTCAGTTGATAATGGTACCAGACACAGAGACACGCTCGCGAGCTAACACAGGTGGAAAAGACAATTCAAAAGTCATTTTGTTTTTTTCTTGGGCCTCCAAAGGTGTAGGCTTTGTAGATTTTGTCGCAGCGGCCTTACATTACGTTCGTCTATGGCGTGTAGGGGACCAAGGGGACCACGAGAGAACCTAGGCCCAGACCCAGCCGGAGAGAGAGAACAGTTTCCAGGATTTAAATTTTGCTTTTTTTCTACTGATCACAATCATGACTTCAAGAATTCCTTCGGTTCCTTCGTTTGTTATGACAATCGAAACAATGTGTGCGTGCTAAGGTCCTATTTTTTTCCAGGGTCTGTTTGTTTGTCGCAGAACTATGGCCCGAGCTAGCTTTTGTCTTGGTTGGCAAGCATGGTGTGACAATGAAATTGTCGATCAAGATGGTGGTGGTGGTGGTGGTGGACCACAATGGTCAGACAGACAGAGTGGGGTCCCAATAAGAGTCCCCTGGTCCCCTGATTTGGAACAACCACCACCAACAAAATGCCAAGATGAATATCTGTATTCTATACAGCTCCGGCTCGGGGGGGGATTTTGTTTATGACCCAATGAGAATGAAGGATTCGTTTTTCGCTCTCGCACACACACAATCGCATAGACTGAAGGTTAATCAATCTTGTAATCAACCCGGTATGAACAGAGTCCTGTTTGCCTTGCCTTGCCTTGCCGTGTGTTTCGTTGTTTGTGAGCATTCCCTTCTATTCCCTTCGCTTCCTTCCTTCTTGTTCTGTTTGTTATGAATTGCCCCGACAAAGCCAAGAAATAGGAGAGATAAGAAAGCTACATCCATCCATCTTTCACACTGGCATCCTTGGCTGGCTACTACTTGTTGCTCGCAGCTCGCCGCAAAACTCTAGATAGCCACAACAACAACAATAAATATAAATAAAATTCTTCAAAATCCTCGAGATTCTACAAAACGACACACGATCACAAACATAAAACACGCAATAAAGGTTTTTTGAAACATCAAAGGTTTTCGGTCGTTGCGTTTGGTTCTGGATTCTTCTTCTTCTTCTTCTTGGTTTTCTTCGTCTTATATAATTTGAATAATCACCATTGGCACAACCAGAAGAAGAAGAAGATTTATCTTTGTCGATCTTCATCATCATCATCAAGATCTTCTTCAATTTTCCCCCACAACCACCACCAGTACCATCAGCACTGTCTCTCTCTCTATATCTATCTGGTCTTTCACTCTATCAAATGTCACACTAGTATGTGTGTGTGTGTGCTCGTAAACGGCCGTAGAATTCAGAAAAAACCACCATTGGCATGGAAATTTATCACCGTTCTCTCTCGCTCTCCCTCTCTTCACCAGATGCTTCCACGGATAACGATGAAATTGGGAAAATAAAACGACCACTAAAAAGAGCGAGAAGACGAAGATGAAGAAGAAGAAGAAGACGAAAAAAAAGTTCGAAAGACGATTATGGATGGAGACAGGCCACAACCACACCACCACCAAGAAGAAGAAGAAGAAATAAGCTTCAAGTCCGAATTAACCATAAATTAGTCTTCTGTCAAATCAAATGATGATGGTACTGATTATGATGGCCAAGGATGGTCGGTTGCTGCTGCTGCCTGTTGCTTCAATTTCAATATTAGGGCTAGAAAGCAGCAACAAGTATTGACCCTCGGCCGATCGCTCACACACATGTGTTTGCGTGTGTTTCAAACCTAATGCGGAATCGTATAATAATACTTATTATTATTCAGATTAAGATACAGATAGACGACGACGACGGGCAACAACAACGACAAAAAACTAGAATCGTCATCATCATCATGATCACCATAAAAACTCGCAAAACCAAAACCAAGAAGAAAATAAGACATGACATTTGAGATCGTAAGAAAACGAAACGACCAAGAAAACCATGATGATGATGATCACCACGATGATCACTGACCATCTGGTCCTCGAAAATGGCCTCAAATGGCCAACCGATAACCGATCTGGTTGGGCAATAAAGCCCATCGGAGGGTGTGTACCGAGGGTGTGTCAATTTGAGCTAATGTTTTATCCAGTGTGGAGCCCAAATCGATCCAGAATGGTTTGACCAAACTGGTCCCCAAAAAAAATGTTCTGAAAATCTGATCAATGAATGATGATGATTGGCACCAGTGTTGGGCACCAAGTTAATTACTAATATTTTCAAAAAAGAAAGTATGTTGAACCTCGAATACGAAGACCCGAGGCTATTGGTCGAACGAAGTAACACATTTTGTCTGGGCCAATCTGGCCATTCTGGCTAAATTGACCTATGAACCCCTCACTAGTCTCCATGGTCTATACTAGTAGTATACAATGATAATAATGTTGATGATGATGATCATCATCATCTTGTTGATGAAGCAATGAAAATAGAAAATTTTAACGGCCAGTGGCCAAATAATGACGGCGATGATGGTGGTGATCATCATCATCTTCACCATCATCATCTCCTCTTGCTTGCTTTTCACTTGTTGTTGTCTGGGGTTCGTCGGGTCGGGTCGCCGTAGAAGAATCATGTTGATGATGGTGGTTATAATAGCCATTTTGTTTTTGTTTGCATTTTGTTCCCTGTTCATCGTTTTGTTTGGCTGGCTGGCTGGCTGGCTAGCTGCCTCTTCTCGTTCTCGTTGTTGTTGTTGGTCTAATCATCATCATCATAATCATGGTTCGCTAGCTAGACATTACGTCAAGCTAGACCGACCAGCCAGCTTAGCTTAGCTTGGCTTGGCTTGAAGTAAAAGTTTATGCCCCTTGGTGTGTGTGTTTGTGTGTGTCCAGTTCTTCACAGATTCACACTTGATTACCAAATTTATTATTATTATTTGTTGGTTGGTTGGTTTGGTTTGTTTGTTTTAGCCTTGTTTTAGCCATGTTGTAGCAAATGATTGGCAAATTACGCAAACGTGCGCATACCATCATCCGGCCCCCTTAAAATCGGAATTGGAATTTCGGTTGGAAAAAAACGCCGCCAGGAGCCGCTGCTGCTGCTGCTACTCCAGCAACTGGGGCTGTTAATTGACCAATTTTTTAGCCTTAGAGTAAGACCCTAGTAAGACCCTAGTAAGACCTAGTAGTAGGAAACGTCGATCGAGCCCTGACCTCGGGTCCCCAGTAAGTGTACCGTAAGGCTTAGGGTGCAGTACTCTCGCTCGTACGGAATGAATGAATGTGAAAGGGAACACACTATTGCAGGTTCATATTATGGTTATTTTGACAGCTTGTTTGGATTATTCTGACATATTCCTCTCGCTCTCTCGCTCTCTCCCACTCTGAACTTGCTCTATTTCTGCTTCTTCTTCTTCTTCTTGGTCTTCTTCTTTGTTGAAAACAGACAGATTTCATGGCTCACCAAACCATGTTCGCCCTTATGGTATGGTCAAGGCTTGTTGTTCTTGTTAGGGTCGTGCTTTATTTATTATTGTTATTATTATTATTATTATGATTTTCAAAGATCTTTCAATGAAATGTGTCAAAACCTTCAATTATGTCTGACCAGTGATTTTTCTAGTCCATTCCCTTCAGTCCACCAACACACTGATTTTCCTCTCACTCTCTCATTCTCTCTCTCTCTCTCTCACTCATTCTTTTGAAAATCCACAATAGCGCCAACAATGGCCAGCAACAACAATAATAACGACAATGATAATAATTCAGAACCAAAGTCAAATCAAACAATCGAATTTCAATTTTCAATTTCCACACACACACACACACGCACACACAAAGAACCAAAACTCCATTGGAATCCAAGGTTTTTTGTCAAACTGTCGCGCTCTTTCTCACATTTTTTTGTTTTGGTCAACTCAAACTAGGCCCCAGGTTCCTGGTTTTTATCTCAGATTTCACTGGCCCAAGCTAGGCCACTCTTTACTGACGAACACAATTGACCAACACGTTGGAAACCTAAGAAATATTTTTTTGTCTTGCATGCATTTACCAAAAAGTCCCGAAGCCTTTCTGAAGGGGATTACTTAATTTGTTGCTCCTATTGAACTAGGCAGTGTGAAAACCTTTGAATGAACACTCCCCATTGCTTACCCTTTTTTTGGGTCCCAGCTGGGTCCCAGGTATACACGCAACGCACTAGCACAGGCTACCTGACAATCAAGACAATTATCAAATTCTAATAATTCTAATTTTTTGCTGGAGACACTTTTTTTCATTGTTGTCTGTCTGTCTTGTGTGGACCAGAGAAACCAAGAGAGCGCGCTCGCTTGTTTCATTTCGGTTCGTTGGTGTTCTCGCACAGTTCACAGTTTTGCTCGTTTTGTTGTAGGGACGGAGGAGAGGGGAGGGAGGGAGGGATTTGGCCAAAAACAAAAATCTTCTTCTATTTTGGTAAATAAATCTTTTGAAATGTTTGTTTTAAACTTTAACGTTGGACTTGGCTTTAGCCTCATTTCTAGCTCGCTCTCTCTCTCCTCTCGCTTGCTTTTTCTCCGCCCCACATCATGCTGTTGTGTGGGGCTTTCATGCTGGGAGGCGGTGGTGGTGTACAATCAATCAACCAATCAATCAATCATCGAGAGAGAGAGAGAGAGACCATACTCTCATGCGTATTGTGTGAAGAGTATGTGTGCGTGTGTGTGCAGTACTTCTCTGGCACTTCTCACCACCACCACGACCAAAGATACTTGGAAAAAGATTTTTGAAAAAGATTCTTCTTCTTTTTTTTGAGGCGAATCTGAATATGCATATGAATGCATGCGTGTGTGAGCTCCATTAATCACTGTTAGGGGCAATACATTCTGCACATTCTCATCGTGTGTATGTTTGCCATCCGAAAAACGATTCTTTTCAGAGCCCGGAAACACAGACACATCCAAGCTTCTCTCAGCTTGATGATGATGATGATAGTGAGGATGATGGTGGTGAGGGGTGGTCCATTCCCTCAAAAAGCTATATCGACATCTGTGGCCATTGATGTTGATGGTGTGGATGTTGATGCTTAAATCTAAAGAAAAAATATAGAAAATTCTTGACCACAAAATGCTTGATATAATTCAAATTGTAATAATAATCATCATCGTTAAGCTTAAAGCTTAAAGCTGCTTTAAGCCAAACGATGTGTTTGCTTTTGGCTACCGAAAAAAAATAAAACAACAAAATGTTACTTCTCCCTTAATTTTTCCCTTAATTTTTTTTGGTTGTTGTTGGTTGGGGTTGCCATAACCACCACCCATCAACACCACCCGGCCACAACCAGATATCAAGAAGCGAATCAAGCGGCGAACCTCGAATATTATATGTGTATGTTTGCCAATAAAAACCTGGTGTTTTCCTCTACAAACAACAACAGCAACAAGAACAACAACGACATAAGCATACATGCAGAGATAAAGTTAGATAATCTTCATGGAGAGAGCGAGAGGTTGGCTTTCTTATTGGAAGCTTTTCGTTAGCTTCTTCTTCTTCTTCTCATATTTTGGGCTAAGTGTTTGCATTAAGGTGGGCGGTTTTGATGGCGTTGGCCCCGGTGGTGGTGGTTGCGCAAATGTGTACAAATAATAATAATAATAAAACAAAATCCAAAGATCATTGTAAAACATTGGAAAGCAAAATATGGCGTGTTTCATATATTTAATAATAAATAATGTGTATTTTTTTCTTTATGTAATTGGCTACCTGTTGGTTGGTTGGTTGGTTGGTTTGGTTTGGTTGATTTTTGCTTCGCCACCACCACCACCATCAACAAAAAGGCCTGATTCGTGCCCTGGCTGGGTTAATCTTGTTGTTCAAACCCATTAAAATTCTTCAATCATCCAATCAATTGCCAGCGTGTGTGAGAGAGATGGGCTTGTTAACCGTTTAACGTCCTTTTTTTTGTTCCGTATTATTTTTTTTATACTTTTATTTACTTAAAGCGTCTTCTTCTTCTTCTTCTTCGTTTTCAACAAAAGACAGAAAAAGAGAAGAAGCCAACGAAAATTGACTATTTAAAAGTGAGAGAAAAAAGCTTCTAAAAAAAGGGGTAGAAATAATGGCCGCAACATACCTGTCTGTCGCACATACGTACTCACACCCGTGAACCACAGCTAGCTAGACCCCTAAAGTCCATTGGTTTTCCAAAAAGGTCCAAAAACGTTTGGCCACCACAGAGTCACTGAGCCTATTCGCGACCACCATACGTGTCTCTCTCGCTCTCTGTGTGCAGGTGAACAATAATACATTTTGGCCAATGGCCAACGACTTTAGGGCAATTTTGGCTGGGTAGCTAGCTAGCTAGCTGGAACCGTGTGTTCCTAGCTGTGTTCCTGTGTGTGTGTCGTCGGTCAATCAAAATGATTAGAATCGAAAAGTGCACACATACACACACAAATAGACAAGAATAGAATAGAAAAGAAGATGATTCAAATGAACTGGACACCAACTGGTCTTCAAACTCAAAAAAAGATTTATTATGGTCAAGAACAATCAATAGAAACCAAACGAAACGAAACGAAGAAGAACGAGAAAATTCACGTGTGTGAGAACCCTAGAAAAGTGAAGATTGAGACCGTAGGGTCTTAGTAGGGCCTAGTTGGGGGGAAGGTCAAATCCTAATTGAATTGACTTCTTCAAAATGGCACTAAAAATGGAAATGAAAAAAATGGAAATGAAATATAAATATAATGGGAAGTGTGTGTGTGTGTGTGTGTTTGCGCTTGTGTGATTCAATCAAGATCCTCCCTCTCTCGCTCGCTTTGGAATCTTGATCCTTATTGGAATCATCATATATACTTCCGGTCATCAAAGCAATTTTCTAAATCCGAAGATGGTGGAGGTGGTGGTGGGGAGGGGTTGTTGCTTCGGAATTCTTCGAGCCATGCTGACAAGCGCTGTGGTTGGATGATGATTATAATAATAATAATATTCGTGGATCTGTTGTGATCATCCAACGGACGGCATCCAAGAATCGATTTCAATCTCGCAGCAAGAAGCCCCACAAACTGTGTACGCAAATGTAAATCTTGCTTCAAAATCCAATACACCCAGCGGGCTGTCGCTTGCCTGAGAGAGGGCTCAGGCTGTGTGTTTGTTGGCTGTTGATGGTCGCTGTCATGATTTTTTTGGCTTGAAAATCTGACTGAAATCTGAACTAAACCCGGAATCCTCTTCATGCGCTTCATTGTCCGATCGACCAAAATTGTGTCCAAGGACACAACATAGGATATTAAAGGATTTAAAGGGGATTTTTAGGTTAAATCCGCTTTTGGAGGATTGAGGATTTTCGGATTTCAAAAGTTTGTTGTTGTCGTTGTTTTGTTATTTTCTGGTTTCCCAGCTTTGTTTTATGGCCACAACCAACCGACCGACCGAACCAAATGATAATCGCGCATATTTCCATTTCCATGCCTGGAAAATCATGTCTGAAGACCATTGCATGTTGTGGTGGTTGTGGTTGTGTATTATGCCAGCCAGGGCCATCTCAGTAAGAAGAACGAACTCTGTCGCAAGAACCTTTTTTGCGCTGGTTCTGGCTTGACATTAATGGCTAATGAGATTTCTTCTTCAACTTCGTCTTCTTCTTATTTTGGCAATGTCACCACCATTATCGAAATGACCCGTGGAAAAGTTTCATATTGCAATATGGTGTGTGTGCTATGGTATGGTGTGTTCGTCTGTCTCGGGGCCTGGCAAAAACCGTTCTTGTTCTGCTTTGGTCGACAACGAAGACGATGATGATGATGATTATCACCAAACACCACCAGACTCTGCTGGCCAACTCTCTGTCACCATAATTATTAATAGTCTAATTACATATTTTCCTTGACATTTCTGGAAGCGAGCGAGAGGAGAGCAGAGAGGACCTTTTAAGGTCTAACACCAGCAACGAGGATAATGTATTCTCATTCTTGCTTGCTCATTAGGCCCTTGGAATCATCACCACCACCACAACTAGGGCCGGGGCCAGATGTTTCTGGTGGTGTTGTTGGTGGTGCAGCACTTTGTTTCAAGCCCTGAACGCGCAACGCAATGATTCGTGGTACTCTCGTATTCGTACGGAACTTCGGGAAACATTGAACAATGTCCGTGTTTTTTTTCAAAATTTTTATTATTATTCACAAAAGTAGCGGAAATCGTTGGATTTGATACAAAAATTCATTGGATTCAAGTTGGTGTGTATATATTGGTATTAGGTTGGATCAAGTCGATGAATTATTTACAAACGAACAATCGATTATTATTATCCAAAATCATTAAGCTCGCGGACCGCAAGAATCAAGTTAAGACAAAATCTTAACATTAAACAGTTATTCAAGAAAAAAAAATGAAGAAACATGACTTAGATGATGAAGCTATATACAAACACGAATGAGATTTACATCCACACACGGCTCACACGGCAGTTTCGTTTCCCGTTGCACGATTCTGTTGATGCGCATATCGGAATCCGATGGGAAGCTGCTGCTGTTGTTGCTGTGGCTGGAAATTATGAACCGGATTGTCCAACATTACACCATGATTGGTGCCGATCTGCTTAGGGTGATTAGGTATGGACAATGGACCATTCAAACATTTGAATGTTGTCTCGTGATGTCCATGTAAGCCCGTTGCTTGCATCTGCTGCTGCTGTGGTGGGCGTGACATGATTCCCGTGGATGTTTTATCATCGATGAAAAAGAAATGATTATTATCATTCTTGGTGGTGGTGTTGGCATATTGCATACAAATTCTTGGATTTAATTGATGGCCACCACTTTGCACAGAATGTTGATCACCAACATTACTATTGGCAACATTATTATTATTGATCAATGTCATTGGTTTATGTTGGTGGACCATATTGGTCAATACAGTAGCCGTACCATTGGTTCTTGGATTTAATGGAACATTACCAATCAATTGGTGATGATTATGATGATGATTAAGATGATGTTGGTGCAATTGATGTGATGGTTGATTTGGTCCAAACACTTTCTTGGTCATACAACGTCTGAACAGACATCTTAAAGCGGTGATCGGTGATTTAGCGGTAAGAATCCAAACACCGGTTTTGATGCCGATCACCAACGACATGAACAATCTAACATTGAATAATTCAAAATTCGTACCAATCATATCGATTGATTCCATTGGAAATTTTTGTTGAAACGGTGGATCTCTTGATAACGATATAGCTGTTGTGCTGCTGCTGCTGCTGGTACCACCGGCCTGAATCATCGGATCATGATCAACCATATCCGTAGCGTTGCGCAATAGCCATTGTTCTCGAAAGATGTATTCGAAAATATATGTACACAGCACACATAATGCTGGTAATGTATAGAATATGGCAAATATACCGCTACGAACCAATGCCGGATCTTTTGGTGATGTTCGATCATTATTATTATTATTATTGATGTTGTTGTTGTTGTTGTTGTGGGTGCCATTATTATTCCGACGTAAATGATTAGGATGATGATACGAACCAGGATATGTTCGAAGATTATTATTATTATTATTGTTTTGGTGATTACCATTACGAGCTAAATTGGTCATATTCAATGGATGGTTACCATCATTGTTTGCCGTATTATTTTGATTGTTGTTGATGCTGGCCATTATTGATGGCCGATTGAATAGGTTCGATTCAACAGTTCGAAGGGCAACATTATTCTTGTTGTTCATATTGTTATTAGTAGTGGTGCCCGTCGAGGTGATGGTGGACGAATAGGATGATGTCGATGAAACTGTTGAGCAAAAATTTCTTGCTTGACAATTGTTGGGCAACAATAATGAATGGCCAGAACCGGCCTGTGATGCAACACCCAAACCTGATCCAGCATGATGATGATGATGATGATGATTAAGATGATGATGATGGTGGTTACATCCATTTTTACCGTTATTAAAATTTTTCCTTATTCTTCGGCAAAAATCACCGCAACCAACCACCGGCGACGATTCATTATAAGAGCTTGATGTATGATCCATTTCCGCTTCCATATTGCTACCATTACTGCAGCTATTATCTTCTTCGATGTTGGTGAATGTTGTGGTGGTGGTGGAAGATGAGGATACTTCAATGTTGTTGGAATTATTACAACAACAACGGCAAACCTGGAATCTTGCCCGATAAGATTGGCAACAATTGTAGAAAAAGCTGAACAATATGAAACCAATACCGGTGCCCAAGTAGAACACCATCGGTATAATGACAAATTTCAATAGGTTTCCATCGTTTTGATTTCCAACAAAACATATTCCGGTTAGTTCATCAGCATCCACCGCTCGCATCACCAACGCGGCCAATGTTTGCAATGCTGGCACTGTCCATGCTAACGAATGATATAGCTGGCTATGATAGGATAATCTTTGAATGGACCACCCATACCAATTGGACAACGACCAACAAATGGTCAAAACCAGCCACCAAGCATTACCGGCCATACCGAAATAGTAGAGCATTATGAACGTAATCGTACAATGAGGATTATGAGCACCCTCTTGCACCAACAACCAAAGATGGGTGTTGGGACCTTCCTGATAACAGGAAGCATCCTTTCTGCCCACCATTGCTCGATAAACATAGGCTAAAGCATAGACAGCATAGCACAATGCTATGTATGAAATGGCTCGTTCCGGATAACGGAACCATTGTGGCGTCCACATGAATGCTACCAATGTGAACAAACAGCTAGTCAATGAGATGATGGCCCAGATCAGTGTCCAATAATCCACGAAATTCTTATTATCTTCATTAAACATAACGTCTGTTTCACATCTGGGCACACAACGTCCACGCGGATGTTCCAAATAAACATAATATTCTGCACGTCTATATTCGGCACATTGTTGTGAGGATTTGATGCCGAAAATTGAAGGCGGCGATGATGTTGATGATGGTATAGCAGGCTGTTTCAAAATCATGTCGTTTTTAGATGTACTAACTTCAACTGATTGATGATGATTGTTGTTGTTGTTGTTGTGATCCAAGTATATTGTACTATGATGCTGTAATGGTGGCAGCTCACGAACATTGGTGATTTCCGGATAGAATCTCATTCTGCTATCCGGTGAAAAGCTACTGGCATTGATATGATTGTTATTAACATTATTATGATTGTTCAAAATGGTCGATGGTACCGGTATCAATTCTGATTCATGTGGTTGCGGTCCTTCCATACACATATGATCGATCGTATTCTCCGGTACGAATTTGGAACAATTCATAGCGCTTGGCCATGAAAATCCTAGTTCCATCAAAACTGGTGCGCAACGATTTCGGACCGTTTCGCACAATGGCCTACAAGGACCAATCATGACCGGTACTTTTTCGGTACACATTGGCACATGAACCGAACATAGGAAAAATTTCAACTGTGATGAACAACCATAGGATATAAGCGGTAGGAAACTTTGCAATTGTAGTTCAGCATCCGTTTGTAGTTCGTGTCCAACAAAATTAGGCATTGATGTTACATTGTAGCCAACATCGCGACAAATCTCAATACGAATATCTTCACATTTGTGTCCGGTTGGTTTTAATTCTTCAAAATATTCTTCATCTTCAGGTGATGGATCAAATTGAACCACCGAGGATGATGATTGCTGTGATGAAAGTTGTGGCTGATAATATCGATGATCATGTTCACTGGATGATGATGATGATGATGAATATGGTCCATTGGTCGATAGTGGTTGTTGTTGTTGTTGTTTGAATTGTTTCATTCTTCTACCACCGCCACCACGACGGCCACAATTTACCAACGATTCCGGTAGACACAAACCAAACACCAACAATATCAATAAACAAAATTTCGCTGAAGATTTTCTAGCCATTGTGAAAATATGTGTGGGTGTGTCTGTGTATGGGTGTAGTGAACTAATAATTTGAATAAGTCTTTTGGAACTAAACTATACTCAACTATCTAACACCCGCAATACCAAGACAAACCGATCGAATACCGTCGGACGATCATGTCGTTGATTAGATTGCCAAACACTAAATGCGGATTTTTTGAAGCCAACATTCTTGTTTTATATATGGTGGTCGCACGCATGCACGCAAGCAAGCAAACGCACAAGCAAGCACAAAAGCAAGCACACCAGCAAACAAGCGCACGCACAAGCTACAACCAGCCATTCTGCTTTCGGTGTACCACCACACTTGTTACCACCAAAGCGATAGAGAGAGAAAGCGAGAGAAGAAAGAAAGCTGGGCTTGAAGCCAAGTCTCAATTCTACCAACAGAAGCAGCACAGAACCAGTACAAGCACAAGCGCAAGCACAAGCGCAAGCACAAGCACAAGCACAAGCACAAGCAAAAGAAGCAGCAGAAATCAAAGTGGCCAAACTGGCTAATTGAAACCTAAGCTCCATCTGTATGCTTTGAAAAGAAACAATATTATTGTTATGCATTGATACATTGATAGTTACGCATTGCGCATCCTATGAATTTGGCTTCTCGCTTGCTCACCACTCAGCTCTCTATTTGCGCATTGTCGGTGTCTTCTTCAAGGTTGTTTATGTTTGTGCTCGCTCTGTGCATGATCGGTTTTGGCGCTGTTTTTGTTTGTTTGTTCATTATTCTTCATTTTGATCTCTAGTCCAGAACTATTTCGAATGATTTGGTAATACGAAACCGAACTTTTTTTGATTGTTTGTGGTAAAGTGTCAATAGATAAGTGAGTAATAATCGGTGATGTTACGATTTTTTCGTTCGTCTCCCGAAGAAATTTTATTTATCCATTTGATTAATTGATTAATTGATTCGATTTTAATTACAGATTTCGTGCAATCTCAAATTGATAGAAGAACATTCTCGCATTGTAATCACTGGCCAAAACTTACCAAATTCCAACCAATAATACTCAGCCATTGGGCAAACGAATTGATTTTGGTAGGAAATTCGAAATTCTAATAATCTCCAATAGTATTGTGTTCATTTATCATCATCCGCGAAAATGTCTTCGATTTTGTACCGAACATTGGTGAATACTGTTGATCGTTTTGTTCCACAAAAGCTTCGTCCACTTTGGGAACATGAAGCTGGCCCTAAAACAGTGTTTTTCTGGGCTCCAGTAGTCAAATGGGTAATGATCGAGACAATACCTCAATAGACAAATTTAAATTCAATAAGTTCTTTTTTTTGTAATCTCCATAACTAGGGCTTGGTCATTGCTGGCTTGTCAGATTTGAACAGACCAGTGGATAAAATTTCACCGGCTCAAACAAGTGAGTATTCCCTGGATCCTATGTAAAATCGTGCATCAATTTGATTGATCTCATTATCCATTATTATCCTCCTCTGATATTAGCTTCATTGGCAGCAACCGGATTGGTTTGGTCACGTTACTCTTTGGTGATTAAGCCCAAAAATTGGTCACTATTCTCGGTGAATTTTTTCGTTGCCACCACTAATCTTGCTCAATTGGCTCGGATTTATTTGTACAAACCTTCCGATGGCAAAGACCAGAACTCAGATGCCCAACCAGCATTGATGGTCCCGGAGGAAGGCGATAAAATTGCTCAAAAATGATGGTTCAAGCCATCTCAACTCGACGTTTGTGATACGAAATTAAATAATGTTCATCATTATTTTGTTACACAAATAATTCAAAATTTCCGTTTTAGTCTTAATAATCTCCAGGGTTTTTGTTCATTCTTACTTACTCACTTAATTCTAAATTTTCAGCTCAATTAAAATACTAAAAAAACGTTCCACTTAACAATAGCGATCTTTATTAAAATCTTTTATCCTTTTTTTTTGCAACTGGAGAACTTAATTTCCTTTGGGAAATCATACTTTGCAAAAGTATATCAATCCATGAACTTTTACGGTATGAATCTTTGGGAAGCAGCATTGAACATTGATAATAGAAATGACTTGAAAAAAAAATACGGGGAATGATGGCGATTTCCTTATAGTTGAAATAGACTCTTCTTCTATTTTCTATTCATTTTTTGGGCTCTGGCAAAACCGGATTTTTTTTCTCTGTGGCTTAACTGAGCGCGCATGAATGTGTGCTAGGGACACACAACCAATCAAAGGACAAAACATGCAGGCAGGAACGAAATCCAGTATAAGTAGAAGCACAAGCATTTAAACTGCAAAATCAATCGAGACCATCGGCCAACCGACTAAAAGTTGGAGGGAAAAATCGAGAAGCACACAAACCACGCCACAAAGCGCAGTGCTTTATTCCAACTAATACTACTCTCATTCGGTTCACTCGTAATGCTTCTCCATCTGTAATGTTTGCGCGCTTGCGTGTATGTTTGTACTACAACAAAAGCACTGTATCACAAGACATCCGAATGGATGAAATGTGACCAGCCCACTACCTTAGTCGTATCACAGTATTTGTGAATTTGCTCAGTATTTGCCAGTTTTCGTTTAGCATTAGACAAAATCACCCACAAATATTGTTAAAAAAAGTAAAATAATAATAATAATAATAATTCTGGCCAGTGATTTATCATCGTCGAAAAGAATATTCGGCCAACATTCATGCTTCTCGAACAAATCCACTGACAAGCAACAATGGTTCAATAGTGTAATATTCGAAAAAATTGTTGAAAATATCCGATTCGGCCATTTTACACACATTATTGTTTCCATTGAAAAGTGCAAATTTTTTTCGCTGTGTGCGTGCGTGAAATATACCACCAAAAATACACATCGTTACACTATCTGTGGAGAGTATTATTTTTTCGCGCCGCCTTCTCCTCTTTTTTCGTATTTTTGCTTATTGTACCAATATTGTATGTTGTTTTTGTAATAATATGCGTAAATAGTTTACACGCATTGTGCATTTTTTTTCTTTGGGGAATTTTCGACCAATCGCAACCAAATTTTTCTGTTTGTTTCGTTCAAGCTCTACCCTCTGCACGGTGCTGCTTATGGTTATTGACGCAACATTGCTGGTCTCCGCCTACAACCACAAAGTATATAAATTTAATCCGTTTGTACTTGATCATTTTTTGATTCTGAGCCCAGAATAAATCCGGGATAAAACCTTGAGATTTTTTTTTTCGTTCGTTCAATTCTCGGAAAAATCGGTAAGTTATTTATTAATATCAAAGCAAAAAATACCCATGCTAGACCATCAAAGAAGGATATTGAACGCGATATAATCCGGATGAATCCTTTCCTTCCCCCCCTCACTGCCACCACCAAAAAAATATTCCTAATTTTTCTTCGGGTAGAAATCGTTTCCAAATAGGGTTTTGATTATTGGATTATCCGCTTTGGGGGGGTAATACCGAACATGAACCAGCTTCCATCCTAGCCCAAAATCTTCCAAAAATATTTTTTTTGGCATTTAATCCTGAAACTTAAACACACCAAACAAACAAAAATCCAATAATTATGATCAAAATGAATCCCACGTCCAATGTGTTCAATGATGATGGTCTAACTCGGCAAATAATATTTTCAAGCAAATTTCAAACACAACAAACTAAAGCAGAAATGTGATCCAAAAACACCGACAATAGTGACCAGTATACCTACATTTTGCAACCAAAAAACAATCAATTATTTTGACAAATTTTTCGAAAAAAAGATTTAAGAAAAAATCCTCCTTGATTATGTAAGTATTATCCCGATACCCCTTTTGGATTAATTTTGATTTTGATTTTTAATTTTTGATTTTTCTCGTTTTTGTTTTTCTCGTTTTTGAACTGGTGTTTTTTTTCGCTATACTTGTTTTGTCCTGTTTTTGTTTTGTGATACTGTTTCTGTGTGCGTGTGTGTGATGTGTGCGTGCGTGTTTGTTTGTTTGTTTGTTTGATTGTTTCCTTTGTGCAAAAGTGCCTGCCTACCCCCTGTTTATTGTATGTGTAGAAAGAGAGAGAGCGAGAGAGAGAGAGACAGAGAAAAAAAGTGGGCATGTTCATGGCATTATTTTTGATGCTAGTGCGTAATGTTTAATGGAAAACATCAAGTGATTACCACCACCAATCCCATCGAAGCTGTTGCTATTGTTGTTGCTGCTGCTGCTGCTATCTATGCAGTGTCTCTTACACTATTATGGCTGATCATGATCAAAATCGACCAAATCATAATGTACAATTGATTGATCGGTCGCAAACTTCTCAAGGAATTAATTCAACTAATAATAATAATAATAATAATCTTCAAGTGAATACGGATACATTGCCTTCAAATAATCACAATAATAATAATAATAATAATAACAGTAATAATCATCATAATAATAATCATAATCAATCGTCGACAGTTGTAAAGAATTTTTATAAAATTGACCTAAATCAAAACAATTCGGATAGCGACCACAATGATTGCCAGAATAGAATTGCCGTGGAAGATTCTGAAATAGTTTTGGAACAATTGAAACCAAATAACAATGCGAATGATGATGAAAGAACTGGAAGAAGGTCAGAGGAGAAGGATGGGGAGTTCAGAATCTGGGAGCCTATTTTCCATAATATTTACCTCAATTCATACGATGAGATAGAAGCACATTTTAAAGAATTGAAACAAACGTTAAAGATTGACTCCTCTCTATTGATCCTGGAAAAACACGACCTGGATGAGGATGAAGATGAATATTCCAGTCTTGGGGATTATTTCAACAATGAAATCAACAATAATAATCCTGATCCGGATTATGAAGAAGAAGATGATGATGATTTCACATTTTTCCCATCAAAATGTGTGAACATTGCCACAAAAATGCCTAAACAAACATTATATCCTGGTTCAATCAAATTCATATCTTCATTGTACAAATTGAATAGCTTAATATGGTCCCAGGTTCAAGACAAAAAACGTATACTGATCGGTTATGAAACTGGAAAGGATCGATTCGCTTATGCAATCGCGTGTTCATTTATTCTACAATATGGCCAAATGTCATTGATTAGTTCGCTTGATTATACAACGCATTGTTTGCAGCGGACAATTACTATCGACAAGGATAATCTTGGGAAATTTTGGCTGTCTAAGCTGAAAATATTTCAAGAATTTGTATTTATCAAACAAAAGACTAATAATTCATGGCTGGATTCGGATAGAATGATTCTGTTGCGGACAGGAAATACAAGATATCAAACATTTTTACGATTCATCGACAAATTGAACATTCAACACTGTTTTGACAATCTTTCTGACTTTCCATTGCTTTGGAAGAAAATGTTAAACTATACTGAAAAAATGGACCTGCCCCTCTGTTTCCGGAATTTGTCTTATAAATGCCAAACATGTAAATATGTATTGTTTGATGATTTGAACATATTGAGATCTTCAAGTGATCTTTGCTATGGTCCAAATGCACCTTTTGTTTGCTGTGATTCTATTTTCGTCGAGCCACTCAGTTGGATGTTTGCATCAAGGTGCAAAATTAAAAATAATGTCAAAATTGAAGGACAATTCTTAAATTGTCCCCATTGTGACACCACCATTGGACATTGTAGCCTGTTGGGCATGAAATGTCAAGGTGAAGATAATTATGGCCGATGCTCTAAACATCCACATTTCAGGACAAGAATATTCCAGATAAATAGACATAATATTTTCTTGTCACCATCTGAATCTAGTGTTGTTAATTCTGTGCACAAATTATTGCTACCACCAATCAATACGGTTAATAACGGAAATGAATCTACCCCGAAAATCCGTTCAATCATTAAAGGGATCAACTATTATAACCCGATAGTCAAAACGCCACAAACGGATGAAACAATTTTCATCGATGATGTTGATGATCATGTTGCAAGTAAATCAAACATCATCGAACCAAACGTTGCAGAGATCAAGACAAAAAGTGATCAAGACCATAAGCAGACAGAATCAACAGCAATAATTTATGAGAAGAAGCGTAAAGTTGAACCCAGGGCAAGTTTGCCCATCAATAATTCTATCATACCTGAAATAAAATCTCGGATAATGATCCCAAAAAATAACGAAAACTCGGAAAATCTCGAAATCGAAAAAGATGTTGGCGAACAAACTATTGTTACACCGATTGGCGATAATTTGCCACCAGAACCAGTCATTTTTACTCATAATCCAACCGGAACTGATCCAAATACTTATCAAACAGATGTTAAACACAAACCATACGTGGGGAAAATTCTGGAACGTTTTGGCAAGATTCTCCAAATGCTTTCGGCGAACGGGATCAATTGTGGAAAGGACGTCGAGGAAAAAATCAAAGCGATAGCTGAAAAAGAAGGTTATACTGTGCTATATACTGAAAAAACCACCGCCACTACCAACCACGATGATGACGTTTCTGAAACCATAGATTCGGGTATGGAACAGGTATCATCGACTGAATCCACACCATTACCGTCGCCAACTACTCCCACAGAATCACCATCTATATCACAATGGCCTCCAGCTAAATACGTGGAATCATCATCTCAGTTGAAATCAAATGAGTATTCAAATTCAAAGGATTCTAAAGGTTCTGTTACAGAATCCGTCCCATATACCATAATTAATAATGGAAGACAAAAAGAAATATCATTATTAAAGCCTTCACCACCACCACCACCATCAGAGGCTTCGATTGAAAAGAAGCAACCAGTGCGAGCAATCAAAAGAAAATTAGAAATACAACAAAATAATCATGAAAAAGGAACAAGTCTATTGATAAAGCATAAGCCAAAACGGGCTAAATCACCGCCACCAATGTTTCGAACGTATCATTCGAACAATAATGGTACAAACAACAACAACAGCAACAACAACGACCACAACAAAAAGATGATGAACGGTATTTGTACGAATAGTGAGAAAAATTCTTTGATCAAGCCAAAACAATTCGATGGAAGGAAGGCCAGCAACGGTAGCAATACCAATCATAGAATGAAACCGACATCATCAACGACTGACACAAATCATTCAAATAATGATCAACCGGGAAAACCTGACAGTAGAAAACCGGATGTGACGAAAGTCAATAATATTTATAATGCTCATCATCGAAATCAAGCACCTGAACAGAATTCTAGTAGATCAAAACTATCATCACCATTATCATCATTATCATCCTTACGTGGATCATCTAGATATTCATCATCACCAACCACAATAACAACTGCTAACAAACTACCTTTAATCAATGGCCATAGTTTAATGCGTGATAAAAGTAAAAGAACCACCAACACTGATAATTACATCAATGATCACACTGAGAATAATCACAAACTGAATAAAGATGGTGCAAGCGGAAGTCGATCCTCCTCCTCATCATCAACAATATTAACCAATGGTGATATTGGTTTAGCGCACAACTTAAAAAACAAGGATGGTAAAATCAACAACAACAACACCACCAGCAGAACGTTGAACAACAACCATCATCAACGATTTCCTCGAACAGCCACAGCGATCGGCCATTATTATTCGGATCGAAGACAATATTTCAAGAGTAACCGTAAATAAATTTTGTGCCCGGATCAAAACGAAAAAATGTCCACACACACAAACCATGTCCTACCGAAAAATGATCATTTGATAACGTATTTTTCTTTTCTCTCTTCTTTTTTTTGTGGTAATTAATTTCATTGTTGTTGATGTTGTTTTTTTTTGTCTGTGGAATATTTTGTACCAAAATCCTCATCTTAATTATCGTGAAATTCTAATCTGTTTCGGACGAGGAAGAAAAATCTACAACTCACGAATTTTTTGTTTTTTACAATCAATCATTATTTGTAAAAGGCTTCTTTTTTTTCTGGCTGGCATATACACCAACATCCAATTCTACAAATCTGCGCATTGTATAAAAGTCAAATTAAATTCATATGTATATTGTCGAAAAAATAACAATAAGAATTAATAATAAATCAAAGCCTTGAATTAATCAAATCAAATTTATATCAAATCAAATTATAATTAGTGCGAGCAATTTGTATTTTGGTTTGGAAGTACTATGTGAGTATTTTCTAGTATAACTTGATTAGTATGATTGTCTCCATCATCATCATCATCATCATCATCCAATCATCAATGGTGCAACAGGAGAGTACTGGGTGGGTTGGTCTGTATGCAAAGTGCTAAGTAATGAAAGGATTGCACTTGACCAATGATTCAGTCCGAACATCATTGTGTTTCATTCATTTTTTTGCTTCTGCCTGTTGTTTCTTTGCCGTGGTTGGTTGTGTTTGTTTCTATAGTTGGATTTTTGATGTTTTCTCATTGGCGGTTTATTATTATCATTATTATTATTATTGGTATCAGAGGTTGGTATCATTGGATTGTTTCTATTATGCTGCATTTTGAAGGCGGCGTTTGATTGCTTCATTTGCTTGTCTACCATAGCTGACTCATCAGACGATTCATGACTGGACACCGTTATTGTTCGCTTATAGGCTGATGCTGGTGGTCTGCTAAACCATTTCAACCAGCCAATATTGAAACTCCACCCTGTTTGCTTAGTAATCTGTTGGTCATCCATCAGATTCATTTTATTAGCCTTCATTTCGCTATTTTGTCTCTCTTGCTCTTCATGTTTCACGCCCATATCATCCACCAATGATGATGATGATGCTACTACTGCTGCTGCTGTTGCTGCTGCTTTTTGCTGTATTTTTTTAGGCTTCGTTTCTGGCTGTTGTAGTGGAACAAATTCAAATCCACTTTCATAATCATCATCACCGATCCGTTTCAACAGGCAGTATAATATAAATCTGGTTGTTAGCATTGAACAAAATGCTATAGCCGGAATCATTCCTGGAACAATGGGGAAAATCAATTAGTATCAGACTAGAAAGGTTTAAATCAGGCGGATTCTCACGATTAAAATCATCACCAATAGTTATATGTGTATAAAGGGCACCAATGGTCAGACAGATCAGAAACAAATTCACCAATTGTTTGGTAAGACCAGGACAAAACGCCAATAATAGGCCGGCAACAATCTCCGAATAGCCCACCAACAGACGATAGAATTTCGGCGAAATTTTCCAATTAAATCTGGTTGCCAACAATGGCACCACTTTTGCATAACGTACGAAATTTCTACGCATTTCACGATGTATATCCGAATTCAATGATTTAGAAACTTTGATTATGCCAAAGAAGAAGAAGAACATTCCCAAGAATAATGACAATGATGTCAACACCATTCTAGCTATACGGGCCATGATCAACAATGGTCAGTGTCAGTGGATTAGGATGCAGACTAGGAAAACAATTTAAATGACTAGAATCGTTCAACGTTCGGCGTTCAAAATCCAAATTGACTTTGAGCTTTAAGATTTTTGCTTTGGCTTCTGTCTTATGGTTTCTATGGCAAATTTCCGCCGATCAATATTCCCATAATCTCTCCTTCTATTTCAAAGGGCCACAGGCCTAACACTTTACTGGAACTAAATGAAACAAAAGTCAAATATGCGCTTTAAAAATAAATTTGCAAAAACAAAAACCATGGACACGCACGCTTACCCATAACAAACGGAAAAATAAACACGCATCTACGCGCACCAATCAACCCGAAGAGAAACGATCCAAACACGAATGAAGAAGAAGAAGAAGAAGAAAAAGAAGAAGAATATGTGCAGAATGGGTGCAAGTATTCTATCGGTCGGATTCTGGAGGGTGTAGGATCACCAAGCACAACAGCAATTAATCTCTTCTATATTCTTTATATTATATTTGGGCTTTTCACGGAGAAGAACCACCGCACCGACTCAAATACCACCAATACCATTACAGGCATAGTCCTCGCTTTTTACATTGTTCACTTGCATTGTGGTGCCATCTATAACTTTGATCAAGCATAATTCTCTTATTCTGCTGTGCTCACGATTCTTCTCGGAATTCTGGTGTCCACTAAAAGTTGTTTACATCGTCATCATTAGAATATACGCACATCAGCTCAGCTATTAGTCGATTTCGATTAGTTTGCAAGTAAATTTGATCTAAATTTTAATCTTAGAAAGGTAAATTGTTGTAAAGTTGTTGGCAGTTTTGCTAAAAATAATCTTTGTTTACTAAATAAAACGTTCGAAGATTCTAGCTGTAACAGTGGTAGTTTGACAGAACCGAAAATGTACGAGCTTGCTGAAGACTTGGAAGGCGAACGTAAACGTCAAGAAACGATCGCTGCTATCAAATTGCTTAAAAAACCTAAATTATTGCTTATTCTCAGTGGTAAACGTAAATGTGGCAAAGATTTTTTGGAACGAATCTTGATGGAACGATTTCCCGAAACAATACTTTCGTTTCGTATAGCAGCACCAATCAAGAAAGAATTCGCACTGCGTCATAATTTGAATTATGAACAATTGTTGACTTCGTCACAGTACAAAGAAGGATTCCGCAAACAAATGGTCGATTGGAGCGAATCCATTCGTCAACAAGATCCTAACTATTTTCTTCGTCTATCATTGTTGGATGCATATCAACGATATGATGGTGCCAACAGTATGATCTGGATTTTGAACGATGCTCGAAGACCATCGGATTTGCTTTATTTTGATCCTAATCAAAATGAAATCGATCTTACTGGTTGCCAAATGCTCACCATCCGTATACATTCGGATGATGTTGTACGCGCAAATCGTGGCTGGATTTTCACTGGAGGCATCGATGATCAAACCACTGAATGCGGTTTGGACAATCATTCCAAATGGGATTATGTCATTATTAACAATGGCAGCAAACAAGATGTGATCAATCAATTGACACCAGTCTTCAATGTAATCGAAAGCATTATACGAAATCCTTGAACATGTTTGTATGCATCTTTGGTTGGTTGGTTGGCTGGCTGGCTGGCTGGCTGGTCGCATCAAACAATTCCATATCCATCAAGTTTTTTTTCGAATTATTCCCTAAACGCAACACATGAATATTTTGCTCTTTTTCTTTTTCATTTTTAATTTCCGAATTCAAATTTATTCCCAAAACGCAAACAAAAAACATTCTCGGCCAAACTTGATTAAAACAATCAACAATCTAACAAACAAGGTATCCCTTTAATTACACTGCAAAACTTAAACAAAAAAAAATTCTCAATCAACTCAAAATGGACAACCAACAATATTCTTAATTATTTTAAAAAAAATGTGTGTGTGCGAGCGTGTTTTGCTGTGTTGTGTTGTGTTGATTTAATGTGTTCTGTTTTTTGTATTTTGTTTTTTTTTCGAATTATTTTTTGTGATTTCATTCCCTGAAAATGTCTTTGAAAAACTAACTGTTATTATGATTGGATTTTTTTTCGGGTCTACCGTCCAATTGTATCAATTGCGGTGGCTGTGGTTTATTTCTGTATTATTTCACCTTGTGCTTCTGGCTACACGCTGATGTTTATTATTTAATTTCTTCATTATTTTTCCGATTTTGTTTTACAGTTCAATGTTGCAATCTTTTTTCTTTTCAATGTTTAGAATTGATCAGATGAATTTTTGAAAATTAAAAAATGCCCAATAATTGATGGTGGTTTCGCTTCGCGCCAACAGATAGCACAATCAGTATGGTTAAATCAATTTAACTATCTCCTTTCAAGCCTTTCATACTAATCAACCGCTGGACTGCGAAGATAACGCCCCCGACCAACCATCATCTAGACCAGGAGTGAGCTGATGCGTGCGGCCCACAAAGCTTTCCTAAACAGTAGAAGAAGCTATCTCCCTTTCTCTGATTGGTCCAATGTGATGATTTGACCTGATGACGAGAAACACACACTAGACACACTGGACGATGCAAAGCGATCAGCTTTAACCAGTACAAGTCTATGCATGTGTGACGCCTACAAGAACCGTTATCCACTCTGATTGGTTCATCGCGATGATTTGACGCGATGACGCGGCATACTATATACAGAAGGAGAAGGTGTATTTCTGTTCTTTTGTCCAGAGATGTCGTCGTAGGTCTAAATAAGTGATTCTCACTACACTGCTTTTTAAATACGGCCCGCCAAAAAATTTTAAAAAATTTAAAAAAAAATTTAAAATTGACCCTTTCATTAAAAAGGTTGCTCTACCCTGATCTAAGACAAAATCTTAAGGCTAAATACACTTTCAGAGCTTTGAATTGGACGATCATCTACCACCCTTCCCTGTTTTTCCGGACTAATGATGAACACTACAGCTAATTGAACCATAACGACCATATCTAACCAACCATAGCAAACAAATAGACTGAATAAAAGAGGCTACACCCACTTCAAATGGGTGTGGATTATGGATTTGGGTGTGAGGACTTGGACAATTATTATTATTCGAAATTATTATTGTCATCGTTGTTGTCTTATTATCATTCGGGTTCTTGTTTTGTGATCCGTTTATGCGTTTTGCGTGTGTGTGTGTCTGATGATGGCTAGACTTAAGAATTAAGATGTCCAAAGCTTAAGCTTTAACTTTGATTTCCATCATCATCAAATTTCGTTTCTTTTTCTACTTCTTCTCCTTTTTTGCGGCCATGTTTCGGTTGATTTTCGGGGTCTTCGTGTTCGTGTCGAGTAGTAGAAGCATTAGCCATCCTTCGAAGAAAAAAAAATACTTAGCTTGTGCTGTAATACGGCACACAATGGCAACAAGCTTGTTTCAAGCTTGTTTCACAATCCTAAATTTACACTAATCAAAGAAGGATAGTGTATCCATTCATTGAGTCATTGCATTCAGGTAACTATCTTTTAGTTTTTTTTTCTTCTATTTCATTTCATTTCAGCTTTTTACCTTTACCTGTTCGCTTGTGTGTATGTGTGTGTGTGGGAATTCAACCTAATTGTTGCTTCTACCACCATCATCCCCATCATCATCATCATCATCATCATCATCGAACCAAAAATGAGTGAAGAAAAAAACAAGAAGAACATCGCCCGACTACGATGGGCAACCTAACCAACCAACCAACCAATCAACCAACATAAGCTAACTAGAAAAGAATGAAAAAACTAGAAACGACGACGACGACAACGACAACAATGAACATATTCGATGCGAAGTGAAGGCAAAAAAGAAAGGTAGCAAAAAAAAGAAGAAGAACCACTCTCTTTCGTTAAAACGAAGAACAAAAAATAAAAAACACAACGAACACACACACATTTACCTATGCCATTACCTGTATTCTGCATCAGCCGAATGAGATAATGTCCAACCACACACACACAAACACACGAAAGCTTTGGAAAAATTGTTGCTGTTAGGTGTGTGTGTTTGTGTGTGTGTGTGTTTAGTTTTTAGTTAATATTTTTCTTCTTCTTCTTCGTCGTCGTCGTTTTACATTGGATTGATTGTTCATTGGTTGGAAATATTCTCGTTAAATTGTTGTGCTGAAAATCTTCAATATTCGGGTGTGTGTATGTGTTTGTATGAGATTTCCTGTGTGTGTGTGGGTAGCCAAGGAAAAAAGAAATCAATCCTGGAATCATCCGACCACAAAATCCTGGCACTCGAATCATTGAACAGTGTGTTGAGGATTTTTTTTTTCGTTTTGGGTGTTCATCAAGGAATCCGGTTCACTTAAGCACACACCTTTTCAATCAAACAGGGCGGTGGGGATAATATGATCCTTTCGCCTTTTGCTATTCAGTTTCCATGTTTCGGAACGAAATCGCAAACGGTCCACGAAATATGATCAGCGTTAAACGACCATAACCGAATCATGCGTTTTTTCGTCTCGCCTGCTGTGTTTCTGGTTGCTCTGGAGACATAGTGTGTGTCCGTCCATACTCGATCACCAAGCTTTGCAACCAAGTTACCGTTAAACAAAAATTTTTTTCGTGTGCAAAAAATAAACCATGTCATTTAGAACAGAACCGAAAACCTAGGCAACGTGTGTTAACACGCTGGTTTGACTTTTGTTTCGCTATTTTATTTTATTTTTTTTTTCCATAATTTATGTTTCACATTTCACAATACTGTTGATTTCATCGTTTGGTTCGTTACCTTCGACTAAAGAATTGTATTGCAATCTATCAAAGTGTGTGGTTTTGTTTTATTATTAGGACTATTATTAACCTAGCCATTTATCGTTTGCCATTTATGAAACCTTTTGCTTCTTTTCATTACACCTGAAAGCGCATAACAACAAGCATATTAAATAACGATCGAACGTAAATTGATGCTTGGTTATGTGTGTGTGTGTGTATTCGTCCTGAAAGCTCAAATGCCAAATGCCAACCAGCAAACTAATCAAGCATTGTGAAGGTATTTGAAATATTATATACAAAAAAAATAAATCAATTGTTCCATTGAATTAATAAAGTGCCACGGCTTTGTTTTGTTTGTTTGTTTTTTTCCAATATTTCAATCAATATTTCCTGGAAACCCACAACGCGCACACAAAAATAGCATCAGCATCCAAGCGTTAATACGGTTCACCTATTTGATTAATGTCATATTGGATACCAACATTTGATACGGATAATTGTGTTTTCAATAATAATCAAAGCGGAAAGCGGAAGAAAATTGATCTTGTTTTTGACGCAAAACGTCTTGTTCAATCGACTATTAGCAGCGATTATTTTCAAATTTGATCCAAAATGCCGCCATCTGTACAATCGTTTGGGGCTAGGTCCACCACATCCATCGCAACCACAAGGTCAAGGACATTGCATGGTTCACGCAAGGTCAAGATCCATTGGTGGGAACGTCGACCCATATTACAGAATGCATTCTTTATTGATTTACAAAAAGGAAGCAATATGGCTTCCATTTTTACTTTGGTATGTGTGCCATTCTGTTCGGCTGTTGAACTTAGCGTCTGTTTACCTTGTTGCATAATTGCTGGATTAATTCCATGATGGATTCATATGGTTCCAGGGATTCATCTGGTTTTCCATCTGGAAAATCGGAAACGGATATTCCTGGTTTCTGGATCATCATCATCACCATTTAGCTCTCTAAGCAACAATTAACAAACTTATAATTATATTTTTGTCTTTTTTTACTAATGACAATTTTGTTCTTTCTTCTTTGTCTGTTTATCTAAATCGAATTCTGGAATCCAAAATCCATTTGGGATCCACCAAACAACAAAGTTGGAAAGCATATTGCAAATATGTTTGGCAATATTTGACATATATTGTTTGTTGGAAGCAGCGCCTGGATCTAAGCATTCCAGGAATTTCGGAATTAGCTTCATGTTTGTGTATAGTGGAAACCAACATGGTAAATTTGATCTTGAAATTTTTTTTTGTAATTAGTTAAGCTAAAAGTTTTTGTTCTCTATTTCATGTGATTTTTTTTTCAAATTACCAAAACATTCCCGGATTTTACCAGTGCGAAGAAGTTTAATAGCAATATCATTGATATTGTTGGTGAGCGCAATATATCTATTGATTTCATCCATCATTTTGATGACAGCTTTACGCAAAGAGCACGAGCTTAAATTCCGTCATTGGCTACGTGCTATGGCAGTTTTCATTTGTCTACGATTCATATCGATCATCTATCAATCGATCGTCAATGTAAGCAACACACCTTCGAATACCTTGTATCATTCGTTGGTTAACATTAATGTATTATGTATTCTTTCCGGTTATAGGATCTATACTTTTTGTATCATCAACTGATGCTGATATTATGGTTTCTATTGACCTGCATCAATGTATTCACATGGTTGGTTGTCTATTCAAATTACCAAGAATTGAGCGACATCACACGTTTGGAGGATATGGCCAAATTGAAAGTGTCCACAATGTCCTCATTGAATGCATCCAGAACATTCTCTCATCATAGTTTGGATTCAAACAATCCATATGGACGTTATGGTGGAGGAGGAGGAGGCGGAGGCTCATTACAACCATCTCCGCAAGTTTATCACCATTCCATGGTGGCCAATACACCGTTGACCATACACGAAAGTCATCAGAATATATTATCACCAAGACCAGGTACATCCGGCGGTGTTGGATCTAGTGGCCATGGTCAATCAATACTGCCATCCACGCCCAGATCGCATCATTCATCGCAAAACTCTTTACATGCAAGCTATCTACAAATGTATTCCAATACATTATCGCAACGTAGTAGGCAATCATCGCAGGCAAGCATATCGATGAATTCGATGGCCAATGCATTTCCAATGCATTCGTACAGTAGTAGCCAACCGCAGTCGCAGTTGCAGCAGCAGCAGCAGCCGCATCAACAACAACAACAACAACAGCAGCAGCAGCAGCAATCAAATCCATCTACATCGAACAACAATCCAGCCAACCAGCAATCATCTCGATTGTCCAATTTTGGGCAAACCAACTATGGAGCATTCGGGGGTGGATATTTAAGCCGCAATTCAAACACACCAATGTGAAACGGTTCAACCCTCTAAATGCGCAATTCACCGATAACCACGCGCGTTTTGTGTAAAAATGACAGCAAACAATGATAACAATTTATGAAAACAATATATTATAGCAATGTAGGCAGGACCACTAAAAACGGAGGGCGGGCGAATAATGAAAAAAAAACTAAGAGCCAACCAAATAAAAGGATCCAACCACAAAGATTTTTCATTTTTCATTTTTCATTTTCAAATATCTTTTCTTATTTTGTTGGCTCTCGCTCTCTCTTGCTGTATGTCTGGCTGTCATTCTTCAACTGTCATTATTCTGTTGTTTGTTGGTTTTCAACCACGCTTTAAAAATGATTATCAATATTAATTAATTTTGCATATTTTAATTTTGAACAAATTTTTCGGACAAAACCTCCCCCAAGAAAAACGAGAGAAACACACAATCACACGCACAGACCAACGTGTCGTTAATTTATTCACATCTTATAATTTTTTGTGTTCTTGGTCAATCATTTCATTCTTAATTATAAAATTAATTTTACAATATTGATTAGTATAATTTAATTTTGGTATTGAAATCTAAAAAAAAGACAAAATAAGATTAAGCGGAAACGGACAATTTCCGTTGATAATTTGAATGGTCGCGACGTCAAAGTAGTTTGGCTTAGTTTAGTCTTCTTCGTTATTCGTTTAGGCTCTTTTAGGCTTCTAAATAAGTTCTGTAAATAGCAAAGCAAAGCAACGCTACGCTTGATAGCAACAGCAAAATCAGAATAAAAAACGAATAAGAATAAGAATAAGAATAATAATAATACGATTATGAATTATGTAAATGTTTTGATAAATCTCATCAAAAACGATAGTCGTTTGGGCAAAGTAGCTGCTGTTGTCGTATGCAAAGATTCTGCATCTTAAGGCTTTCGGATCCAGAACCAGCCAATTACTTTCTGTCTGTTTTTAATTTACTCTTTTCCTTTCCTGCCTGTCTCTCATTTTGTTTCTTTCCCTTTTTTTTGTTGCTGCTGATTCTTGGGCCAGTCTTGGAAAGCCAAATCTGGTTCAAGGTCTTGACGGAACTGATCACCATCGATTCTTTGATAACTTGTCGGAAATAGGTGCCGGATCTGGATTTGATATTTAACATGTCCATCTATTTTTAGTTTCAACAAATCGAAAAAAAAAATCTTTTCATTTTCGTTACAAAACGTAAAAGTTTTGGGCACATTCTTCTGGGAAAATCGTCAAAATCTTAGCAGGCATTTTTGATTTTGTCACTTTCTGTGTGTATCGATTATGTTCTGATCTTTGTGAAGAGCCAAGATCAGCTAAGGGATTATCGTTGCGGTTGGCCAACGGCAACGGCTTCTGATTTTGTACATATGTGTGTTAGTGTGTTCAAACAAAATCCAAACGCTTCAAGGATTTCCAGAGAAAAGATACACCAGGATTCTTTCGTTGGAAAAAAAAAGAAAAGAGTTTCTTGGTTTGAAATCAAAAACGCCAAGCTAATCAAGTCCCAACAGCAAAAATATGAATATGTCAATAATAGGATGCTTGGTGTTTGTTTGTTTTTATTTTTGTTTTTTTCCCTCTGGTTTTCTGATTTCTGGTTCCACTATGGATTCACTTTGGATGACCTGGTTTTTGTTTTACGGGAACAGAGTAAAATAATATCTATTTTTGGCTACTCTCTTTTTTTTATCTCTCTCTCTCTCTCTCTTTAAACATCATTTTCATTGCCAATGTCAATGTCATTGTCATCATTGCAATGGTTTCCACATACACGCACCGGAAATTCAAAAGTGTTCCATCTTTTTTATTGGGCTGTTGTTAGGTTGGCTATTGGTATTTGGTCTTCTTCCTCTCTCTCCCCGTCTCTCTCGTTCACTCCCGAGAGAGGGTTCAATTGAAAAGCGTGAAAAAAAAATAAAATAAAATGCCAGTATTAATGATCGAATAAATATGAGTGTCACAATAATAAGCAAGAAAAAAAAACACCAATAAAATTATTGATTCAACCATTTTTGGGATAAAGCCAGAAGGCAATTTAGATAATAAATTTGTCACCACTATTGTCACCTATTTTCCCCGGGCCTCGATCTTTGGTTTCGTCTGCTTTCTGGTCTCTTTATATTCCTCCTTTTCTGCCTTCCTTCTCCCCTTTTGCCGGATCTTTACTTTTGTATTTTTCTCGCTTTCCCCCCCCCCACAGAATTCATATTTTCTTTTAGATGGGAAATGAAATACCAGCACTAACAACATTAAAATCATCATACAACGAAAATGGTGACAAAAAAAAATAATATAATTCAAAGCAATAAAACCAGTAAAAAAATGCATCGAAAATTAAAACCACTCCAACGTTTAACCAATCCGCGACATGCACATTCATTGGTCTGGGCGCCAAAACCCACTTCCCACTTTTACATACGTATGCATACACACACACACACACACACACACACATATTGGCGCTACCTAGGTATTGGATCCATTCAACCAGAAAAGTTGAAATGCTGTACATGTAATGAATATTGGATACATGAAGTGTGTGTGTGTGTGGGTGATGCTATCTTTCTCGCTCCTCCTCTTTTTCTCTCTCTCTTTCTCTCAAGCAGCAATCGTCACCAGAAAAGGAAGCCCGAAATGAACAGAAATATGGATATATGAAACAGTTTTCGATGCACTTGTTGTTCACATCATCTTCGTAGCGGTTATTTTTCGCAACCAAAAAAAAAATATTAAAAAGAACCGTTGACTTGTAATTTTTTTTCTGATCGCTAACACGAAACATTTGCTTTGTAAGTTTTCTCTGCGGGGGCTGTATGGTCCCAAAGTCAATGACCATTCGACAAAGAATCCTGTTTTAATTCGAAAAAAAAAAATTTATACCAAGAATTATAATTTCATTGAAATCATTCTAGTATTACTATTATTATTATTGTTATTTTTTTTTAAAGAATTGAAATGGAAATGGAAAGTCCAAAAGCCGGAAAAAAAGACGGTCCGCCTGTTGGCCAGTCGGATGAAGAGAAGCAAGTATCTCCACCAATACCATCTTCTTCTTCTTCTTCATCATCACCCCCACTATCATCACCATCGTTATTCTGGCGAAGATTGAAATCGGATTTTAGGCGAATTCCCAGAAAAAAGGTGGTGGTTGTTGGTGATGAGAATTGCGGTAAAACATGCTTGGCAATGTGTTTTCCAAGAAAAAAACAAAACAGAATATTCTGCGCAAATTATGTGCCCACGGTGTTTGAGAATAATTTGGCTACCATTGAATTTGAAGAAAATAAAAAGGTAACCAGTGAAAAGGTTTTATTTGGATCTTTATTCCTATTCGCTTACAGATTGAACTGGCATTATGGGACACGGCTGGAAGAGAGAAGTTCGATTCATTGGTAATGGAATTGACGAGAATCCTGTTTTTTGGTTTCCTGTTTATCGAGGCAAAAGATTTTTTAAAAACGAATTTGTTTATTGTTTTGTTTCAGCGACCATTATGCTATGTCAAATGTGATGTACTGCTTATGTGCTACAGTGTGGATTCAATTGAAACAATGCAAAGCATCCTACGCAAATGGGAACCAGAAGCGGCAAGATATTGTCCAGAAGCGCTAATAGTGTTGGTAGGATTAAAAACCGATCTACGCGATGATCGTGCTGTTGTTGTGGCCGGCAATGATGCCCAAGAAATTCGTCGAAATCCATCATCAATGGTTTCATTGGAACAAGGACAATTATTGGCAGAAATCATAGAAGCATTTGGTTTTTCGGAATGTTCCGTCAAAAACAACAAAGGCATCGATGATATAATACGGATGGTAACCAATGCTGCATTGTGTATGGTGAAAAACAAAAGCACCAGAAAACGAAGACATAGTGTTAATGCACTTTCCAACAATACTTCGGAGGATACGGAAGATGCATCCCGTATTGGTTATGGGTGTTGTAGTTTTTTTAAACTTTAAACCAAACTATTATTACAATGGTTAGGATGGACCGCCCACAATACCACAATGAATGAATGAAACGTTTGTTCACACTTTAGTCACAGTACAAAAACAACACAGACAAAGTATATTTTGTTACCGCCCAACAAATATCCCAGATTAACCAATCAGAATGTGTGATTCAAAATGTGTGCTTGCAAAACAGAGAAACATAAAACAAAGTTAAATATATAAATCATTTAAAAAATGTTATTAGTTTATTTTTCTTTAGAATTGAAGAAATATTTTAACAATATTTTTATAGAAAAAAATTAATCCAGAAATAAAACGAATATTAATCCTGTTGATGAAATGCCTTCCGGAATTGATATTCTAGCTGCTTCTCATGATATCGTTTTTGTTCAAGTTGTTTTTTATTCAAAAATTCTTGCGCAGATGTTTTTGTTGCTTCCTCAACCGATCTAATCTTGTCCGTCTTTTGTCGTTTGGTTGATTGATGTTTTTCGAAGCCAATACCATGGCGATTTTGCTTATTTTTTGGCAAAATCGGATACTTTCGACCTTGTTCTTGGCGACCTAGGCCTGTTGTTCCGCTCCAACCTTGTTTTAGCATCAATTTATAACCATAGTTTTTATCGGAATCATCGCTTAGTGGTTTTACAATGTGTTGATCATCTTTTTGCTTCAAATCAATCGATTTAAATTGATGCTCAGTGGATAAATTGTGGTGGTAAATGCTTTTGGCACGAACCAATCCACAATGATCACATTGAAACTCGATATATGCTTGTTGCTCGGTTGGTATTCGATGCGAATTCCAATCTGATTTCAACAATGATGAAGATGATCGCGGTTTTTCAGTTTGAGATGAAACTGAAATGATTTCTTGATACTGTTCCGAAGCTTTCGGGCCAACACCAACTTGAACATCAGAATTTATCTTCTCAGAATGACATGCATTTTTCTCTGGTACAAACTTGATCAAAGATTTTTTGGTAGATCTAGCCATTTCGGCAACTATTTACGCTAAACAAACGAAAATATCAAAAAAGTTGGACACTTTTCGGCAATGAGCCTCTGACAACAGTCATAGCCTTTCTGAAGGGTAATCACAGAATGGCCATAAACTGGATTTGGTAGTGGCATGCATTGCTGAAGCTTTGTGCCAAGAGTCTGGTTCTTGTTTGGGAGTTATTATTGGATTGTTTATGTTTTTGTTCAAATTACTATTTTGAAACTTGAGAATTTGGTGGTGGATTTCCAATATTTTCAAACCATGGATCTAAATGAGGAGAATCCTCAATTTTGCGATGAAACCGGTAACGTATCCGATGGAAATAGAGCAATAATTTCAGACAAATCATCATCGTCACCCACCATGTTGATAAATAATGTTGGTAATAAATCGAGTGGCGAAAATTTCTGCATCGAAAAAATATTCTGCTATGAATTAAAAAACGCAAGTTTTGATTATGATCTTTTCTATTATTATCAATCATTGTTTTGCTGACACACGATTATTCCATAAATCCAATACAGTTTCTTTACATCATCGGATCGAGCAGTTGTAAAACCAAACATAGAATATTGAAGATAGATCGTAGAAATAAATACGATCTTGAAATCGAAACCAATAAGGATAAAGTATTCACTACACACGAGTTGATATCGTATCGTCGATTGGAAGGATTCGATCAATCCAAACGTATCGAACCAACTGTTGCATTCGGTATTGCTGGTTTCGTTAGATTTTTGGAAGGTTACTATCTGATATTGATCATCAAACGTCGTTGTATAGCATTGGTCGCAATGCATTGCATATATAAAATTGAAGATACGGTGATGATTTATATTCCCAATGCAGATAAAACCAATTCTGATGAACAAAAATGCTTGAAAATATTCAATAATGTTGATTTGAAAAGTAATTTCTACTTTAGCTATAGTTATGATCTATCAAACACATTACAATACAATCTAACACCATTGTGTAAATGTGATGCGAAAAATTTTCAATTCGGTTTCGGCACCAATCAAACCATTTGGGATTTGAATGAAGAATTTCGCCAAAACAGAAGCTGTACGTTGGTCGAAGATGAAACAATTTACATAAAGCCTAACATGAAATATGTATGGAACGAACACCTATTGGCACCGATGAAAAAGATTCACAATGATTTCTATCTATATGTTTGCCAAGGTTTTGTTGGTCAAGCAATGTTACCGATTGATGGTAAAAATTTGATAATAACATTGATTGCAAGACGTTCAAAAAAATATGCCGGTACAAGATACTTGAAAAGAGGTACCAATTGTGATGGTAACACTGCCAACGAAGTGGAAACAGAACAGATCATTCATGATGGTAACATTTCATCATTCAAATACGGATTATTATCATCGTTCGTACAGTTAAGGGGATCGGTGCCGATTTATTGGTCTCAGAACATCACCAAAATGACACCGAAACCACCGATCAATATCGACATAAACGATCCATTCTATGAGGCAGCCGGTAAACATTTTAATAATTTACTTTATAATTATGGTTCACCGATAATCGTTTTGAATCTGGTAAAACGCAAAGAGAAACGACCTCAAGAGAGTATTTTGTTTAATGAATTGGAAAATTCCATCGAATATTTAAATCAATTCTTGCCCAAACATCACCATATTATGTTGGTCGGTTATGATATGGCTAAATCAAAGAAACAAGATGATAATGTGATCAGTTGTTTGACCAGTATTGCTCAATATGCACTGAAAAAAACCGGATTGTTCCAGAATCGGTTGATTGCTTTGAACCAAAATCTATCGAAAGATTTGGGAAAACATCCACAAATCGATCCGGATACTGGTTCCATGGTACAGACCGGTTTGGTAAGAGTCAATTGTGTTGATTGTCTTGACCGTACAAATACAGCACAATGTGTGATCGGAATGGTTGCTTTAGCCCATCAATTATACACTATGGGTGTGTTGCACAAACCAGAATTAGATCCAGACACAGAGATTGTTCGTTTATTGGAAGAGCTTTATGAAGATCATGGTGATACATTGGCATTACAATATGGTGGATCACAATTAGTGCACAGAATTAAAACATATAGGAAAGGTGCACCAATCACCTCACAAAGCAAAGATATAATGCAATCATTGTCTAGATATTATAGCAATGCCTTTGAAGATTGGGACAAACAAATTGCCATAAACCTATTCTTAGGTGTGTATGAAACCGGCCAAAATTTATCTTCCATATGGAACATGAATCGTGATTATGAATTACATCATGATTTTTTTGGTAAAACTTTTGAATGGCCTAAATCACCACCATCAGTATTGATGTCGGACAGTATTCAATCACAGCTGCCAATCATGCAACAGCGAACACGTTTCACAAAATGGTGGTCAGATCAGGTTGCATTGTGTTTGCCCAGAGCTGCAAAAGAATTTTTCAAATATACCAAAGATGGTATGTCTTCCAGAGATTTGGCCTTTATCAAACACATTCCAAACTATGATTGGTTTTTCGATGTACATCGTTTACATGAGAACACTGTCTTTATTGAAACATTTTTGTTCAACATGAAAAAATCCAAACAATCTTATGGTGATTTCAAGAAAAAATTGTTCACTTATCGTGTGAAAAATCGACAATCATTGGTCGGTATACCTATCAAAATACGTTCACAAGATGATTCAGAATCTTCGGATGAATCCGATGCTGAACAAAGTGATAAGATTATAATTAGATTCGAGAATGATTTTCATTCATTCCAATTGGATCAAGTGGAAGAAGGTAAACATTTTGATTATAAAAACAATAAAATGTTGGCCAAAGATCAAACACCAATCTATTGGAAAATGAATAATCATCAAAAATGTGCCCAAGATGATAATGATGATGATCATGATCATCATCAGCCACATCAAACCAATGAACAATATTTGAGCCAAGAAGGATTGTTGAACAATAACAGGCACGTTTATGAGAAATTCTTGAAACAAACCGGCCTGGATGGATCACCAATAATGGTTCATGTAAATACGATCAACAATCGTAATAGTAACAACAATATCCACCAAACGGTACAATATCGGTTATATACTAGCTATCTGAATTATCAGAATGAATTTCAACAAAGTTTCATGAAAAATTCCGATCAAATCATTAATCGATATTTGCCACAGCCTCGTAAATCACCAGCCGAAGATGATATGATAATCAACAAGAAAAGAAGTGATCAAACCTTTAGAAACCATCCGAAATTGAATCCAGATTCTATGATCAATGAAAAAGTCTTACCATCCAAAACATCATCATCATTATTATCAATGATGGGTAATAATCAAAAAACCTTTATGGAAAATGTTAATGTTAACAATGTAGATAATTCAAAAACATTTTATTCATTTAAATACAATAAATTTCGTTATTTTTGATATGGTTATATTGATATGGATATAGTTGATATGGTTTATATACATAATTGTGATATGTGAAAACATCTGTCATTTACTTATTAAAAATGTAAAACAAAATTATACATTATGTATTCAATCAATGAATACATAATTATTCATAGGTATGGAAGTCCATTGGTGGTGGAATATCTACATCAATACCATAATTGCGAAGATAATCCAAGACCGCGGAAGGAGGTTCATCCTGACTCATTTCCGTTGGATCCGTTGGATGGATAATGGATTCTTCATGATGATTGTCAAGATCATCATCTTTTCGTTGTATCTCGTTCTCATTTCTTTGTTTTATTTTTCGTTTTTCGCTTTGATTTCGGCGGAATTCTTTCAATAATACATCGAACGACTCCGGTCGTCCAGAGACCGATCGTCGCTGAGAAACTGTATGTTTTCTGCAGTTGATAACGCATAAACATGGTTCGGAGAACGAAATCGTTCTGACACCGCAGTGTATTCGCGGATCATAAATTTTGTTAGTTAGTTGTTGTTTCTTTTCGATTTTTTCTGATCCTGCCAAATCATCAATAGATGATGATTTTTCATGATGATTGTTGAGATCATCTTTTTTTCGTTTTATCTCGTTCTTTTTTCTTTCTATTTTTCGTTTTTCGCTTTGATTACAACGGAATTCTCGTAATAATACATCGAACGACTCCGGTCGTCCAGAGACCGATCGTCGCTCAGCTACCGAATGTTTTCGGCAGTTTATTACGCATAAACATGGTTCGGATAACGAAACAATTCTGACACCGCAGTGTATTCGCGGATCATAAATTTTGTTTGTTAGTTGTTGTTTGTTATTTTTGGGCATTGTGTCTAGTTGGTAAAGTCAATCAATCAATGGCAGATCACACCTTAAAACGAAAAACAAATATTCCTCTTAGAACTAAATATCGGATGCTGAATCGCTACTTACTTGGACTAGATCGTAACACTAGATTTATTAAAATTTGGCCAAAAAAACAAATTTTTAAAAAACTTGATCGCTAATATTGTTTAATTTAAATGAAATTAAACCAATTGATTCAAAATAATGATGTTTCTATGAAAAAAATTTGTCAAAAACGAAGAAATCAGCATTAAAAAATCGGAAATTCGATTTTCTTATTTACTGCATGCGCGCATGTGCTATTGCGGTAATTAATAAGCGAATGGAAGCGCCACACAACGATTCTTTCCCAGCGCTTCACTCTGCTTATGCTTCATGCTCTGCAGACATGTTGCATTCGCTACTTGTCTGTATGCAATTCTTTGCCTATGCACAGCATTAACAATAACAATGGCTGTCATTCTAAAGCAGTACTACTTAGCCCGCACAATACGCGTGATTCAATTTTGGTAATTTGTTTAATTCCATGTTAATTTAAAAGAAATTCTGGCTATATGAAATGTTCTATTGTAGAATAGAATTTCCATTGTAGGTTGATGTGTATTAGAATATTGGTTTCTGGTTTCTGGTTAAAATCTTTTCATTCTTTCCAATGACGTGTAATAGAACACGAGTTTTTGTATTTAAGTCCTTAACTTTTCTTCCCCAAAATTGACTTGAAATAAATGACTTTTTCCAGCTCTTAATAGTTCTAAAAGTTTAACTTCTAAAAATCTCTACCTAATGAGCCACCTTAGTTTCTTTACCATCATAGCGATTATCAGGATAATTAAATTAATTTGTCGTAATCTGTCGACAAATTAATTCAACATTCATGCACCAGATTTGTTTCCGGACCGTTTGGTTCATGGCGAACAATTGAAACAATCAAATCAATCAAAACTATTGATGAAATTGATTTTATTTTCGTTTAATTTATTCATATATCGAATATCATTAAAAAAATATTGTTACATTTGAAAAATTAGGATTGATTCTTGATTAGGTTCAAAGAAGTTATACGGAAATGGCTGGCTCCCATGAGACCACCAAGCAATTCTTGTTTAACACCATTGTTGTTCAATAATCCAATAATTGAAGTACATTGTTTAAAAACCAGCCAATCACAATTGATTTCTCTCTAACAACCACAAAGTACCGTAGAAATAGTCTGCTACTGCTGCTACTACTACTACTGTTTTATGCTGTCGTTTTTCAAATTAGATGCATCGTGATTGGTTAATTTGACATCACTTTTTCGTGTAGCTGTTCAAAAATCAACCCAACTATCTTCGTTCATAAGGAGGATGTTTGTCTGGCAAGGGGGTTGAACCAATTTCTGCGAACAATACATTCGAGTAGGGTCTGAGTCAAGCACATTCAAAATTTTTTCCATGATCAAATAAAACCAATGTTCATGGCGTTATAACGATACCCCGCCTCCATAGTAATATTATCCACTATTGAACTAAGCTTTGTTGTTTGTTTTTTAAAAATCAATCCAACTTTCCTAATTATAACGGAGATAAACCAACGGATTGGGGATGGAACCGTTATTTTTTGACCAATAGATTTGTGTTGGAGGATATATGAACAAATTTATACACTGAATAAATTCAATAAAAGAACTAAATAGTTCATACAGTTCAGATTATTTCTTTTTACCTGGTTTTTTTTAAAAATGAAAATTTTGATAACAAATAGGCGCTCAAATGATGCTACCTTGGTTACCTGTGGTGTAGGTAAGCAATCGCCTATTTCGGTATCGACAAATCCGTCGGCCCCTCCCGTATGATGATCGTCAGTGGAAACAATTCCATGGTAATAGAGTATAAATAATTTTAATGGCCTTTGCATTACCATGGTGTTTATCTGCCACAATTTCCATATCGTTGATCGAAATGGTTGAAGCCTAGACAAGAGTGATTTTTTAAGAATTTTATTGCACCACTTTTATGCTATTAATATTTAGCTTTAACATTATGAGCCAGATGAAAACTGTTGCGTTGTAAAACTTTCCAGCCTTATTCTTCTAAAGCTTTTTATTCATTTTCAGGCTTCTATTCGAACAAGTTTCTAACATTTGACCAGATTCTAAACATAAATGGATTCAACAGTAGATGATATTTTCGACGAGAAGGCCATGACCAACAAAACCATCGAATCATCCAATGAGAATCAAAACCATCCAACCAACACCAACACCACCACCCCCAACATCACGGCAACAAAAACCAATGACAAGAATAAGATATCCAATGTAAATGAATTGATCAATGATCATGATGAAGTGATCATTATGAATACATCGCAAATAAACCGAACTACATCGGTGATCGGTGGTCTGAATGAGAACATTGGTAGTAACGAAAACAACCAACCGGATCTTGTTTTTGCTGATGTTGTTGATGGTAACAATTATACAACCTGGGCGCGTTTTGTCATGTACATAGTTCTGTTTCTTTACGGGGTAATTATTAATCTAATTAGTAATCCAAAATGGCTATATTGTTGATGTTTTTTTCTTTTTTCGATCAACAAGTCGTTCGGATTAATGATTATGGCAAACAATGCACGATTCCATCATCAAGAACGTTTATTGACCGAAATAGTTCAATTGAAAATTGCCGAAAAAACCATGCAAAACATATTCTCCATCGAAGTAGTTTTGCTATTAATGACACCGATTGTTGGTTGGATTTCGTTTTGGAAAAAACGTTACAATTTATTCATAATTGTAAGCAATTGTCAACATCAGACATGTCTAGGATTTTCAATGAATTTAAATTGTTTTGTTTTGTTTTTCCATTCAATCATGGTTTCAGTTTGCAATATTAACAGTGTTCACATTCATTTGGACCATTATCGCTTTGAAATATTCGATACAATCTTATGATCAAATGGTGAGCTGATGGATTCAACACAACATTCTGATTTTTTTTTTATGGAACATTCTTAATTTATGTTGATTTTCACACAGAAATCTAATGTTATCAATCGTAATCATACAAACAATTTGATTCTGAAGAATATCGCCCAATATAATTGGCTAGATGTGAGCAATTCTTCAACGGATTTTGTCAACAAATTACAAACAGAATACCGTTGCTGTGGTGGTATGAACGGTTACAAAGATTGGGAAACGCAAAAACCAGAAAATGTTCCATTCGGTGCATTTCCGATTAGCTGCTGTCCACCAAGATTCTTCGAACCCTTCGTAATCAACTGGTGTGAGTATGAAGAAGTTGAGAATTCGGTAAGTGAGCTCCATTATTTTTGAAAATCTGTTCCCGACAATTTTCATTTCATTTTCGGTGGATTCATCCCTGTATCCGGATCTGGTCGAATTTAAAGCCAAGTTGTCCAGAGGCTTTTACCGAACATTTGGTTAAAATTCAGCAAATATTTTCCGCAATGAATTATCTTCTTGGTGAATCGTTGCTCGTACAATTTTTGTCGATCATTGTGTTCGCTAAATTGATTACTAATCAACGTAAAGTTTACACAAATTATTGACCAAATTGGCTTTATTCCTGCTAAAATAAACCGTTAACGATAAGCATACGGAAATCAAACAACAGCCATCGTCCGAACATTTTCGGAGAAAACTATTTGAAATTCATTCAAGCGATAAGAGATTGCTATTACCAAAAAAAATTTCCAATAAATTTGTATTTGTAGATCGATCATATTTTTGCTTCCCGATCATCCAACCTTCCCACCAACCTGTTGCGTTAATCAATGAATGGTTAATTGATGATCACCATGATTGTCGATGATGGTGTTTCGTTTCGTTTAATCGAATGTTTCATCTAATTCCTTAACAGCACACATCTTTTGTGTTTTTCGTTTCAGGATTGATGGTGGTCATGATAACAAAACGTATTTTTTTTAAAAAAAAGACTTGATGAATGACTTTTTGGAACATTTTAAAATGGTACTATTTGGCCAAACGGTTAACGGCCAGATGCAAAATCCGATTTGTAATGATGTGCTTACAGTTTGTTTGTTTTTCACATACGATTACCAATCATCATCAATAATAATCCTGTTTGGCCTCCTCCGATGATCAAGGATGGTGGTTCTAATGCTCCCAGTGTCCATCATACACGCACACACACACACACACACACACACAATACAATAGTTGATTAGCCATTGACCATCGAGATCCGGTGGAAAATTGGGCACGTATGGAAACAATAAGATTTCGTCATAAGATCAATGCAATCCATATTGTTCATCTGCATGACAATGAACAGAAAATGATGGACAATGACATCCAAACAATCCGTTGTGTACCGGATAACAACCAAAAACCATTTTGGATATTGTTGATGACCAACACCAATGGATTTGGTTGATTGTGTCCAATTATGATTGGACACAAGGCACCTAAAAGAGGTGATATACGGCCAGAAAATGGTGATTATCATTTATTTGTTTGTATTAGCTTTCTGTTCGATGGCATGCGACTCTAACAGCAACGACATCCCACTTAAATCTTCTTCATTGAAAATCATTGCTGTTGATGTTGTTGTTGTTTTTTTTTACGAATAAATAAATTACCCGAACGACAACAACAACAACAGCAGCCAATTGGTCGGAAATCCCAAATAAAAAATGCAAATTATTGTTTTGTTAGATGTCTGTCAGGAGATTATTTCTTAACTTTTTCTTTTCTTGCCTCCTCTGCTGATGCATACCACATTCTGTGCATATATATATATATATAAATATTGGACAAACTGCATAACAATGAAAGTAGAAAGTAGAAAAAGAAAAGTTTTCATCATTTTATTATCTCTATGCTTATACGCCGCATTAAAATATAACGGGAAACAAGATGGAACACCGGATCGTAATTGTGATTTTCAACGCAACAGCATTATGGTGTTTCCGTAATTTTTTTTGTTTTGTTTTGTTTCGTCGAACAATCGAAATGAAAGAAAAGGAAAACAATTTCGTATTGCTTTGCTTTCTCCATCTCTCTCTCTCCCTCCACAAGCCAGCTTCTAACCGGACGGAAGATGAGCCATCATCAACAGAATATTCAACCGTAGCCCTTTGATCCCTTAATTATCCTGGGTCTGCCATGAATCAAAGCAATCGGTCCATCTCATCAATATGAAGCACCCGTTTGTTTGCTGCTTCTTCTGCTGCAAAAAAAAACAAAAATATTCATCGTTTTCAACCAGGCAAAATCATATTGTACATGGAAATCAAACAGGTATCAAACAAACAACAAAAAAATCACGGCAAAGCAAGCCCAAAAAAAAGCCTTAGAGTCTTATTCGTGTCAGTGGGCAATTATCCTTCTTGGCCGACAAGATGTTTTGAAGGTGGTGGTGGCGATGGCGATGGTTTCTTTTCAGGCTTTGTATGATGCTAAATTAAGATTTAAGAACAAGGTGAATACAAACAGGCACACACATGTTCGGTATGCTCGTTCTAGATTGTATGGTTATAATAAAGGAATGCGTCGAACGCACGGATTTCGGACAGGTAGACAACCTTCTTCTTCTTCTTCTTCTTCTGCTTCTTATACTCTTTTCGTTTGCCATCCAAACACAATACAACAAACATTGACCATTATCGCTGGCTATGAAAGAACCGTACACGCAGATAGACAACCACAAACAATTCAAATGGTTAAACCGCCAAAAATCCACAAAGTGAGAGCGAGAGAGCGAGCGAGAGAGAGAGAGAAAAAAACGTTCATATAATCACGGTGATTCTGGTTGATGATAACCAACCGATTGGTGGTGGTGCACCTTTCTCTTTTGGGTTTTTTTTTAAAAAAAAAATAATATTATCCGTCCGTCCGTTTTCCCGGGTATTCATTCGTCAAACACATTACATAACATTTCATAACATCATGCTTCATGATGATGGTCGGATGGACAAGTAACGGTAAAATAATAATAATAATAATAATAATAATAATTCAACCACTAACGTTGGCGCAGGCAGGCAGAGAACAAAAAAAAATAATGCGAGAAGGAGAGAATCAAAAATTGTCAGAGAGATAGAGTAGTAGGTCCGGACGTCTTCAAAGCGTTGGTGGTGGTAAAAAGAGAAATTTGCCAACAAAAATAAGTTCTCCAGAAAGGGAGACAAAATATAGTGAGAGTGTCCACCAACCGACCGACAACAATCCCGAATAGTTGATGGTTTATGGTTGATGAACAAGCAACATGTAGCATGTAGACTAATTTCATTTCATATTCAGACACACACACACACACACACACACATGCAAACACGCTACACTGCTACATTGTTGAATCTATTTTATATTTTTTCATTTTGGTTGATTTGACAAATCTCAACCACTTGTTGTTCCTGTACACACCATCCTTCTTCAAGCGTGACCATCACCACCGTTAGCTGATCATCATCATCATCAGCAAGGATTGTGAGAATCCATCCACAAGCTTCGGTTATTATTCAGCTTCGCTGTTTGCGCTGTTTGCGGTGCAGCGCTCTATTTTTGACCATAAAAGCAACATGTCCCGCATTGGTTTCCTCGGTTAAACCATCCGATCATCAAATCAACCAATCGACCAACCAAAAACCGAACATCCGAACCGAATCTGAATGGCAGCCACCAGAAACCATTTGTACCCGCACTGAACCGGATATTATTCTCATTCACTCACTCTCTCTCAAATATCCTCATTAATATCATTGTTATCGTTTGTTATCGTGTGTCGGTTATTTTAACCGTTCCGTACAGTGTTTCATATCATCAGCACACACACGCATTGATTTTTTTTGTTCAATTAGACGCCAAAAAATTATAAAACAAACCTAAACAATGGCAATTTTAAGAACATTGATACCAATGTTACCATTGTTATTTTATATGCGTCGTTCTGATCATGGTATACCATCATTATTGTCCGCATCATCTTCATCAAAATCATCGGTGATTTTGAAACGTAGCGATACCTGGGATAATGAATATGATTTTATAATTGTTGGCGGTGGTTCTGCTGGTTCAGTACTGGCCAATCGTCTTTCAGAAGATCCATACACCAGAGTATTGTTGTTGGAGGCTGGCGGTAGCGAAAATGTCATTTCCGATATACCGTTAGCATATCAAAGCTTACAATTAACACCGATGGATTGGCAATATCGTACCGCACCGCAGAAAGCGTCCTGTTTTGGGCTTAACGGAAGGGTAAGTTCGAAATAACAACAACAACGACAAATTTGTGCGCATTTCTAGACATTAGATAACAGATCAGAGATGCCCAACCCATGCTAATCCACATTAAAGCCAATGCCAAAGCCATAACAACAAGGCGAAGGAGGTGCCATACAGTTTGAACGCTTAGTTAGTTGTTGATTGACAATTGTTACAATTGCTACATTTGCTACATTTGCTACATTATTGAATTTGCTACATTTTTTGTTTAATTGGACATGCGCGAATCTATATATTTCCAGATAACAGCTAAAGTGTTGCTCTTAATGGTGATAATGATGATGTTTGGCTTAGCGAGCATCCGGATATCCTCGAACAATAGAAGATTTCGTTTGTGTTTCTTCTCCAACGGCTCCCAAGACACTGATGTTTTTTTGTCAATAAGAGAAAAATGGTTCGGCTTGATGTAGATCATCTTTTCATCCCGTCGATATCCTTAATTCAACACTCGGATTTCTATCCGGTGTATTAATGGATTTTTTTTTCTGTTATAAAATCCTTAATCCGCTAAATCCTATAAAGTGATTTGGATTGTATTGTTGAACGTGTGAAACTTGTCGCGAATTGTCTGAATTTTGCGACAAGTTTTATGGCTGCCTTTAGTTCCGTTTTACTTCTGGTCTGAACATTTGGATCGCTAAATGCAAGCAGATGAACTCAACCAAAACAGATTGTCTTCAGCTAACATTTTCGTTTAATATCGAGCATAAAATTTAGAACCAGATTTGGCCTGAAATTATAATCGGCGTGCACAAACATGTGCGGGTTTGCTGTGAATTCGCTGAATGGATTGGACAAATTGTTTGCTCCAATTATGTTTCCCTCCGAACAAAATGGATACGATTATATAAATTGCGCGACAAATTTAAGGTTGGAATACAATTATTCCGTTTATAATAATTCAAACAATAGCCAATAGATGGCATTCAAAACAGGGTCGATCATTCAAATTGGGATTGGGATTGATTGGCGCGTTGGAGGTGTTCATGGATGCATGCTGCAAAAATGATGATGATTGGTTTGGTCTTCATTTTTTTAACACTAACGAATTGAGCTTTAAAAATAGAATAACATAACAATTGGTAGCAACAATTGGTGGAATGGGTCTCCAAAAAATACAATGGGCCATAACAACATCGAACGATTTTATTGATTCGATTCGATTCGATTTATTGAAATCAGATTGTTGTTGGACACAAACATTGGACACTAATGATTGTCAGTGTCTGTGTCAGTGTCCCAGTAGTCCCTTGTTAGTGTTGTGGAAATTCTCCGGAATAGATTTTATCGGCTATCTTTGCCGTCCATTCAGAACATCTAAAAATAACAATGAAAAATAAAAAGATTGATCATTATTATTATTTGGCCAGGTCAATAATAAAATTGATGTTTGTTTATTTCCATATACTTGAACACCAACACCAACACACACACGCATACACGAACAAACAGCAAAGCCTATGGCCTCGAGGAAAGGTATTAGGTGGATGCAGTGCGCTTAATGTCAATCTCTATGTACGCGGTAATCGCCATGATTATGATGAATGGGATAAGAACGGTGCCCCTGGTTGGTCTTGGAAGGATGTGTTTCCATATTTTCTCAAATCAGAAGATAATCGTGATCCAGAATATTTATTGAATGGTTGGTAAAATGATTTGAATCCAAGAATCTAGATCCACCAGATAATCCAGATTCATCCTATTCTTCCTATTCGCAGGATTTCATTCCAAAGGAGGATTCTTGACCGTATCCCGACCAAAACATCTAACACCGATCGGTCGAGCATTCATCAAGTCATCACAATATGTGGGCTATCCAGTGGTGGATGTGAATGGCCCATATCAGAGTGGCTTCACCATTCCGCAAGGAACGATACGAGATGGCGCTCGTTGTTCAACCGCTAAAGCATTTTTGAAACCAATCAAATCACGTACCAATTTGCATATTTTAACGTTCGCTCATGTAACCAGAATTCTGTTCGATGAACGAAAACGTGCTAATGGTGTTCAATTTGAACGATTCTCGATGACCTACGTGGTTTACGCTCGTAAAGAAGTGATCATCAGCGCCGGAACCATCAATTCACCACAATTGTTGATGCTGTCCGGTATTGGTCACAAGAAACATCTTAAACAATTTGGAGTAATGAAACACAAACGAATTCGCTCCATTTATTCGGATCTATTAATCGTTCCTGTTTTTTTGTTGCCAATTTCAGATACCAGTCATATCCGATCTACCTGTTGGGGATAATCTTCAGGATCATATCTATCCAGGTGGTCTACATTTTGCCATCAGATATCCGGTCACATTAAGCCTGGAACGAACATTTAAACCAACCAATGTTGCACAATATTTTACCGCTGGTTCAGGACCGTTGACCTCGTTGGGCGCCGTTGAAGGTTTAGCATTTGTCAATACCAAATATGCTAATGTGACCGAGGATTGGCCGGATTTTGAGATACATCTATCAGCCGCTACCATCACCACGGATAATGGGAAAGCCATTCGAAAATACATGGGCTTGAACGATATGGTAAACAATCTGATAACTTGATCCAATTCTCATTTTGGTTCTGTTTGGCCCAGGTTTGGCATAGAGTCTATTCTCAATATCAAGGCGTTGATTCATTCACATTGGATCCAGTTCTGCTAAGACCTAAAAGTCGTGGATTCATACGTTTAAAGTCGATAAATCCATTCGAAAAGCCAATAATCGATCCACGTTATTTGACCGAACCGGAAGACATTTATTCGATTGTTGAAGGAATGAAATTGGCCATCCAGATTGGCCATAGTCCACCAATGAAACGTTTTGGTTCGCAACTATTTCATACAGTGTTTCCCGGCTGTGAAGGATATGTATTCATGAGCGATGAATACTTGGCCTGTGTTGCTCGAACATTCACCGCCACCATTTATCATCCGGTGGGTACTTGTAAAATGGGCGCCATTGATGATCCAACATCGGTGGTGGATCCAAAGCTAAGAGTGTATGGTGTTTCCAATCTACGTGTGGTTGATGCATCAATCATGCCCACCATTGTTTCGGGCAATACAAACGCACCGGTGATAATGATCGCGGAAAAAGCAGCCGACATGATCCGAAAGGATTGGTTTTGAAACGAATCCCGAACGCCCGTTTTTATCCGGATTTCTGTAAATATTCTATTCTATTTCCGAAGCATCTTTGATGAATCAATCATTTGAATTCGATGTACATTTAGCCATAATCAACCTCATCCGATGCTTACGTGATTGTATTTTTATTTAAATTTTTTTTAATATTAAACAAAAAGTATTTTTTGAACGGAAAAAACATCACATCACACTTCGCTTGATGAAGATATACCACCGACCGATCGACCACCGATCCGCACCGCATTGATAAAGTGGATTTGTTGATTCTGGATCCTCCATCCAGCCAGCCAGTCAGCCTAAATCCACTTTAACTACAATCTTAGTATCAAAGCATCACTGGCTGCTTGGAAACTTTCCAACCGCTCCGTCCGCTACGTGATGAACGGGGAGATACATGCCACATTCACATCCAGCTTTTGTTTTCGTATCTTGGCAAGACAAGAGCAAGCAACGATATGTTACAAGGTTGTTTCATCCCATAGCCATACGGTAAATCAGCATCCTCCTCTTGATCCGATGCTAGATGAGAGAAATATATGCATGTATATTTGATGCGGCCAACGTGAAAAATGAAAAAAAAGAAAAGAGGTTCAATGGCTTCCAAAACGAGAAACTAGAAACGAATCCACCTTGTCAAATGGATTTTATTACGTAATATCAAAAGATTATTATTATGGTTACATTGAAACAACGACAACAACAACAACCACTTGTCAAAAACAGGATCGTTTTCTTGTCGTTTTTTGCTTTTTCTCCGTCAAACTACAACACTTTCTCAGTCAAAACAGCTTGCACAGTTTCCAACAGTGCGTGTCGTCGTCGTTCATCGCCGCCGTCGTCGGTGGTTTCCCCGAATCCGAAAATGGAAAATGTCAGCGCGCAGTTGTTGCTGCTGCTGCTTATGCTTATGCTGCTGCTGGCCACTGGCCATTGGCCATTGGCTGACCACTGCAGTGGCTGGCTGGATGGCAGCTGGCTCTCACTTTCACTTTCAATCCTTAACATTGTTGAGTGAACGCATAAACAGTAACAGTAAACAGTACATTTAAGGGGAGGAACAGCCTTGATATTGTACTTTTGCAGCTATTGGTTGGTTTTTCCATGTTCAGCGAAATTTTTGAAATGGTCATCGACAGCAGCAGCAAGCAAGCAAGCAAACAGGGGCGGTCAACGTCGACATTCAACAATAATAATAGCCAATGATAGCCAATGATAGCCAATGATAGCCACCACTATCATACTATTAATCGCAGCAATTGCTTGCTGTGTGTGTGCGTGTGTCTTCACGTCAATGATGTTGTCGTTGATTGGCTGCTGTTACTGATACTAATTCATGGTGATCGATGTTGTGTCATACGTATACGTATACTCCTTGTCAAGCGCAGACATACTGACACACACACACACACAGAGACGGACAAACACAAGCAAAAGAAAAGACACACAAAATCCCCTTCGCGCTTGAAATTCATATGTGTACTTTATACTTGTTGTTGTTGTTGTCGTTGTTATATTATCCAACAGTGGTATCACTGTATGTTCAGCGTGTTCAGTGGTTGGCATTTGAAATGATTTCATTTTTGTGTTCACATTCTATCTCTCTCTCAGCGGCCCCCTCTCGCGCTGTTGATCGGTCGG
>JAOZJS010000499.1:0-31176 GCA_025882695.1 Amerodectes protonotaria | reverse complement strand
TCGAGAGAGTGAAGCTCGATAGATTCGAAGGCACATTTTGACATAATTCCTCTTCTTCTTCTTCGTCGGAGCGAGAACGAACGAGAGAGAGAAAAACCCGAAGAACGGTGCTTGGAAGAACGTAAAAATATTTTTCTACTACGTTTAGATAAACTACGGCCTCCAACATGCAAACACCACCGCCAACACCACCGCCGTTGAATCGTACTGTTGTTGTTTTTGGTCGTTGATGCGGCGTGCGTGATCCAAAATCCAATATTGGAACCTCGCGAGCGTGGTTTCCAATTGCTGTGTATATTCACATCGTGTATCCTTGTTTTGTAAATATTTTAAATATTTGTTTGGGTTTTGGTTTTGTCGCACCACAATCCGGTTCCGGTTTGATTATTATCTTCTCCGTGTTCAGCGACCAACCACTCCCAACACCCACCAAAGCGAGCTTTTCCATTCGTTGATCCTCATTTGGAATCCTTGAAGAATATCCGTGGCGTTGATGATCGTTCGTTGAGGTTGTCATTGTCGTTGTTGGTCGTGGCATTGCACTTCCGTTTTTTCATTTTTCGCCGACCAACCATGTGTGGTTGATGGTGCATCGTTTTGTTGTGTGTCCACACTATATTGTGTCCTACAACCTACAACCAACGACCAACAACCATCGAAGTTCAGAGCCTTGGTCAAAAAAAAGCCCTCGAAAGTATTGTGTTGAATCCAACAACGATTCAACAAGATTTTGTTATTGTTGTTGTTGTTATACCTTTTGTTCGATATCTGTATTGTATTGTTGAATCGAATTCTTCTTCTTCTTCTTCTTCTCGAGATCCGAAGATCCGAAGAGAAATTTTTTAGCGCTTTTTTCCGTCGTTTTCGCTGGTTCACCACCACCAACACCATCACCAGTGAGATGTCAGGCCAGATGGAGGGCCGACGACGTAAAACACGTCTTAAATCATCAACAACGACAACAACAAATGAATACCGGCTTACACAACAACAACCAGCAACATTGCCGTTCACAAAACCGACAAGATCCACATTGTCATCCCGGGCGACAACAACAACACTGCCAACAACAACAACAACAACGTTGGTAACATCTTTGGCACCATTACCGCCATCGCCATCGTCTTCGTCGTCTTCTTATTCTTTTCCATTGTCATCGTCGTCGTCGTCGATGACTTCTTCATTGTGGTCCTCTTCATTTTCAACATTATCATCCGCTTTGACACCAACAACATCACCACCATCATCATCATCATCATCATCAATAAATTCATCATCACAACAATCATTATTCACATCCACATATTCACCACAATGCACGAAGAAAAAGAAACAACAATCATCAAGCATATTCTATAAATCATTTAAATCATCATCAGCATCATCAGCATCGCGGCGATCATCATCATTGTCATCATCTTTACATAATTATCATCAACATCATCACCATCATTATCATTACCTCATCATCCATACGGCCGTGTTATTTTGCCTATTAACATGGCTCAAATGTTATGCACAAGGTGAGCGAAACGAACGAACGAACGAACGAACGAGGGATACCCTTTGTGGATCCAACGGATCCTCCGCAAATTCAACGATCATTCACATGCGCACACACAAGAATATTCGGTCCAGGAGGACACATTCGGCGCCATGCAGATAGCGATAGCAATAGCAATAGCGATAGATGGATCAGGATCATCATGATCATTAACATCTTCCAACAATGATGATCATCATGGCGCGAAGATCATGGCGCGATGATCATCTTGATGATGATGATGATCGTCTTTACCTTGAAAATAAAAAAAATGGATATAAAACTAAACCAAATAATGATAATACTAATAATGATCCAGCAAACAATGATGTTGTGAACCACCACGCTAAAACAAATGTTTGAGCAAAAATAATGATGATCAACCACAAGAGAGGTGGAGAGAGAGAGAGAGAGACGGCGGTTCGGACTAAGATCTGATGCGGCTGCGGTTCCAAAGAGTTCGATTCTAGAAAGAGAAATTGAGATTGAGATTTCGCGACCAAGATACGTGGATTGTTAGTTTTTCCAACGATCTGCCGTGTGTGTGTGTGTGTGGCCAGAGTCTATTGTCTTCGGGTCGAAGAACAAATGTGTGTGTGTGTGTGTGTGTGTTCAAGAATGAACATCGAATTATCATGATCATCAACATCATCATCAGCGGCCGCCGTAGCACAACAACATCATCATCGCCATTATTATGATGATTATGATGATTTGTTCGTTATTTGAAATAATTTTTCGTTTTCTGTCTCGATGTTCGGTACAAGCAACAGGTTGTGTGTGTGTTTCAGGAATGATCACGATTTTACCTTAAATATAATATTGATTCATATTAGCTTTCTATTAGCTCTTCGCGTTTTGCATATAATATCACATCTATATCTTCATTGAAGACGAGAGAGAGAGCGAGAGCTAGATCAGACAACATTATCATCATCATCATCATTTTAGATGGTTGTTCTTGTTCTTCTTCTTCTTCTTCTTCTTGTTCTTGTGGTTGTTGTTGTTCTATTCATCGAAGTTCTGCGGCTGGATGCTTGGCTGATTGACCAAATGGACGAATAGATGGATGGATGGATGGATGTATGGATTTTCATTTTCATTTTTGGATCTCGGGCGCCATAGTTCGCTCTCCTCTCTCTCGCTTGGCGGCTCGCTCGATCGCTCCAGCATGTTGTTGCCATGGAATTTGTGTTCACCGATGTCTCATACAAGAAAAATCCATGTTTTGCGCTCCCTGGCCAATGGATGTGGATGATGATGGTGGTGGTGGTGGTGGTAATAAATGATTGCAGATGCCTAGAATGAAATGAAAATGAAACAAAACATAACGAAACGAAACATGAAAATACGGCAAAAAATAACGAAATACTTTTTTCGTGACGAATAATCAAGATGATGGTGGCTACACGGTGTTGCTGGTGGTGGTTGTGGTGATTTTTTTTTCTATGATTTTGGAACATTTTTTTTTCTGTTTTGTTTTTTGTCTTTCTGGAACGCGCGCGCACACACACACGAACGAACGAAACGATACATCACATTCCATTTTGGATTTGGATTTTTTTCCTGATGTTTCGAGGCTATCATCTCTCTTATTCAATCACTCACTCACTCTCCGTGGCTTTATTGGATTGATCCATTATCCAAGCAGCCAGGCAATTTTTCTTCATCTTCATCTTCATCCCCAACTTTAGCCTTCGCAGTTGGTCGATCGATCTATTTTGTTGTCGATGTTGTTGTTACCATTCTTCTCGTTCTCGTTGTTGTTGGTGGTGGTTGTTTCGTAAACGAATCTTGAAAACATTGATGAACAAGCTTCAAAGCTTCAAAGGTTCTTCGCTCTCTCTCGCTCGTTGGATGTCGATGCCAAGATCTATATTGTCCACATATTTTTCCATACTTAATTTCATTCAATTTTGATTTCATTTTTCGATTTCAATCTATCGTTGAATTCAATCCAATTCAATTTCCATCACAACAACAACGATAACAACAACAACGATAACATTCTTGAAGACGATGATACCGGGGGCCACCGTTTTTCTTTCCCTCAAAGATGTTTTAGATTGATAACAAGGACGCGTTTGTCGGTTGAAAACGGTCGGGCCACTTTGTTGGCCACACATTGCCATTCAATTCAATAATTGTGGTGGTAAACATTGAAATAATAATAATAATGAAGATAATAACAATAATAACTAGATCATTATTTGGATCACCGCCATTATCATCATGGCATTTTTGGTGGCATTGGTGATACATTTTCAATTTTCTTTTCATTCATTCTTTTCGCCATTCATTCATAAATTTTTTAAAAAACAAATTTTTTTCTTTTCTTCATTTTCATTCACAATTTTCAATTTCACCGGTTCTGCGCGTAGTTGTTGTGCAGCAGACTTGTTGCATGTTCAATTCGGTTCATTGAGAACAACAGAACACAGAACATAACAGTACAGATCTCCGTAGAGACAACCTTCTTTTTGGCTTGGCCTCTGCATCGTCGCTGCATCTCGTTGTTTGTTTGTTTGCTTGCTTGCATCCCTTTTCCTCTCTCCTCCCTCGCTCTGTGCGCGCACGCGGCGACATCACACACGCACACACACACACGCCTAGGAAGTGTCACCAAGACGAAGATGATATCATGACATCATCGTGGCCATAGCCAAAAAGGCCAGCCAAACATCGTTTCGTTTTCCAAGATACTTACGTTGTGTGCACAACACAACACTCTCACACTGGGAATTTGCAATCGTCTTTGGCGCGTGTTTTGTGCGACATGCCCATCGTTTTTGTTTTTTTCTAAAATGATGCTTTTCTTACCAATGCTTTCTACAATGTTTATATAATAATAATACGGGTGTTAATTATCTTACCTGTCTGTCTGTCTGGATCTATTGTTTAATCGTTTATATTATTATTATTACTATTACCTGTTTTAAGGGACCTAGACGTCGTCGTCGTGATGGTAAAGTTGAACACATAGGCCAACCACCACCATTCATTCATCAACGTTCGTTCGTTCTATCCAATCTCGTTCGTTGTTTGTTCATCGAGGTTGCGTTTGGCGATTTTTCACTTCGTTTCGTTTCGTTTAGCCAGGCCATTTCCATTTCCATTGACATCTTCTTCTTCTTGTTCTTCATCTTCATCTTCTTGTTATTCATTATAAATTTTTTCTTCAAGTTGTTTTAATTTTATTATTTTGATGATGAAAAACATACATATAAAAAACGACAAACATCTTAACTAACCTAAAGAGTTGTTGTTGTTGTTGTTGTTGCTTTTGAGAATGGCTGAAAATGGGAAAAAGGGAAAAAAGGTTAGACTAGGTTGTTGACCGTTATGTGTGTGTGTGTGTGTGTGTGTGTGTGTTTCGCATCCGTCTCCGTCGTGTGGTGCATCTGTGTGTGTGTGATGATTGGTATCCGATGGTCAGCTCTATTTTTAGAATGAATTTTTTTTATTTGTACCTTTATTTTGTTTCTTTTTTTCGTCTTCTTCTTCTTCTTCAGCTTCAGCTTTTTCGGCTTCTCCGAATTCGCTACCCGAACTTCATTCTTCTTCTTCTTCTTGATGTTGATGATGTTCCTTTCTTGGTCTTGAAGTTTCCTTTGGTCACACTGTGTAAGCGGAGAAGAAGAAGAAGATGTCGAACCATCTTTGAAAAGAAAAGATAGATATTTACACACATCAAGTTGACCACCATCATCATCATCATCAGAATGGGGTAGAGAGAGAGAGTGCGCAAGGGGGACGTGACAATGGATGATAAAGAAAGATGTTTTAGTGGGGGAGGGCCCTGTGTAACATAACATAATAATAATAATAAGAAGAAGAAGACGAGCCAGCGACAGAGATAGAGAGAGAAAGAGGAGAAAGCGAGGGCAACGCACAACAAAACAAAAATATAGCCAATCAAGCCTAATTGGTCGATTAAAGGATGATGATCGGCCTCCATTTCGTCGAATGTTATTACTACTAACAACAACAACAACAACAATCCTAATAATAATAGCGATATGATAGCGGCGGAGGGCAGCAAACTATATTGGCGTTGGCTTGGCGTTGGCTTGGCGTTGGCTTGCCCATTCAAGCGGCTTGCCGGCTGCTGGCTGGTGATTGGTCAAGCAACAAAATGATTGTTATAAATATTGGATAGCTTGTTACTGCGAGAGAGAGAAGGGGGAGGGAGCGAATGATAATAATAATTTTAGGTACAGCTGCACATGGTCAGTTTGCGAACAATGCAATGCAATGCAATGCACAATGTTATTATTTGAAAACTTTCGCTATACTCCCCTTACCTTTGATTACCACCAATGTTGGTGAAGTGTTGGAGAATGTCCATTGCATTCCAATGTAAGCCCGGGAAACAAGGGAACGGGAACGAAATATTTTGGATGCTACCGCCGCTGGCATGCCGCATGCATCATGCAACAGTCGATTCGATGATGATGTTCGGAATGTGGCCAAAATGCTGCCCCTAAAGCATACAAGCAAGAGCCCTGAAAAAGATTAAATTCCATCAATTACATTTGATGATGATATAGGTTAAATGAGTTTCAGCCATAAATAAAAACAAAAAAGAAAAAAAAAGAAAATCAGTGCAATCCCAAAGTAAAAGCTTAGTTGAGTAGGTTTTTGAGAAACCTTCAGGGGATAACAGGCCATCGGGATGGGGGTCATCGATATTTTTCTGCTTTTCCCCTGAGCTTGATCCTCTCTCTCTCCACCTCTCTTTCTGCAGATCATGCCAACGATGATGATGATGATCAACTTGCATGCCATGCAAAAGCAAGTTGACCATTCTCAAATCGTTTGGATGAATGATCTCTAGTGGATGCAGAAGTTACCGAGGTTGAGATGTTGGAGTTTAAGGAGTTCGGGAAAAAAATAATATATTCTCTCTCTCTCGCTCTCGCTCAAATACCTGTCTTGGTGATGGTTGTGGTGGTTTTCGTCGCCGTCATCGTCGATATCTCGCCTTCACTTTTTTCCCACTAAGAAAAGGAAAAAAATCTTCAGCTCCTAAATACTAAATAAACATCATCAGATCATCAGAAGTTTGAGTTTGGAAAGCCCGGTTTTTTCCTGAAGAATCCGATGGTTCCCCAAACCGCCAAAGATATTATTAAATAGGCTACCGGTTATAATATGGTTAACTAAGTTAGTTATACAAACAACCAGCATCAGCATCAGTGTATCCTTGATCAGGATCTTGGTGATGAGCCGCCATACTAACCTAATGAACGACATATACCGAGTATACTTATATTGAATCGAGGTCGACATGGATACGGAGATCGAGGATCTAGTAGGGAAAGAAAAGAGGAGATCAGATTTTACACCAGCAACAAGTCTCCTATTTATACATTCAATCAGGTCAGTAAGATGGTCAGGCGGTGTTGATGATGATGATGATGGTGATGATGATGCCATGGTTGCAAATGGAAAAGAAAATATTTAGTGTAAATCAAATAAATTTAACAGCAGCACATTCGGGGACATGAATATGAAATGACCATCGAGGATGACCAGAAAAACAAAAACAAAAACTTCGAATAAGAACGAACGACACGATGAATGATTCGAAATTTGCCTAGTTTTCGAACGTTTGTTTCGAGAGATGGCACAAATATTACCACTCCTCTTCTTGGAGTGCGGGATTTATTAAAGTGCGAGAAACGGAATTTGCTCCGCGGTAAACAAGTGCCACTCTTTTTGGAATCTTTAAGTTTCCTTCGAAAAAGGCTAGGTGGTGTGAAATGTTTCGGGTGGCCGAGGAAAAACAACAAAAACAATCACATCTAATCGCGACAAAGACCACCAAAATTGGTTGTTTACTCTGGGCCCGTTCGATTATGTTTCAATCAATCGAATGATCATCGGATTCTTCTTCGAATCCAAAATACATTGCAAGTGTTTGTGTGTGTGTGGTTGTGTCCGAAGTACGGACTTCGAACATTGTGGCCATTTTTAGATCTAAAACACACACACACTTATGCTCATTGACCTCAATTATCGATTGCCTTCAAGCGATGGTCCTCGCGTAGTCCTCATCGTTGTCTTCGTCTTCGTCGTTGTCTTCGTCTTCGTCGTTCATCAAGAAAGCTCCGTGTGTCGAGAGATCGAGAGTTGGAGCCAGAAGCTTAACGCCAAACGCCAAATAAGATGAAGAGTGTTTCTGAATCCGAATTTCGAATTATGGAAAAGTTTGATGATTTATATTATTATTATTATTATTTCCAATCGATTATTCGTCTTCGTCGACGTTGTCCATTGCCTCCCCCCCAAATGCTTCAAGATCCAATCTTGGATTTTTTTCTCGCTTTCTCGTTCTCTCTCGCTCTCTCGATCGATGATTTGACGAATTTGAGCTTCTCAATTATCGCCATCCATCCAGCCATCCAGCCAACCACCTGTCAGCACCGTTGTTTCTTTTTTCCATTTCCATTCGGAAAATATATATTAAATTATCATAAGCGAGATTGGATTGGATTGGATTGGATTGAATACAAAATAATAATCATCATCATAATCATAATCGAATCGAATCCTTCTTCTTCTTCTTCGAATTGTTATTATTATTATTCGTCGTGTTCCAAAAATGACCCGAACATTTGCATCCATCTTGTGTTGCTGTTGTTCGTTTGTTTGGATAGTTGGTTGGCTGGTCGAATGGCTGTTTGGTTGGCTAGCTGATTATGATTGACGATCGTTGGCCATCGATTGTTGTTGTTGTGGTTTTGGATTGAACGGATTGAGGATAAGGTAAATCAATGGAGTGGAGTGGAATGGCCACGATCGTACTTTGACTTTGCAAATCGCCACAACATCATTAACATTATCCAGATTTAGTTTAATAGTATCCGCTGCGATTTGAATGATCTGATTTTGATGTGATCCAAAATGTCTTGATTTAAGCTAAAGATCCAAGCTAATCCATTTTTTGTCTTCTTCCCCTCCCGCTCCCCCCATTTGGATCAACAAGATTCAACAGATTTTGCATTAAGACCTTTTTCGGCTAGTCTACATTCAACATCAACAACCACAAATACAAACACCAGGCGCCAAGATGGTGCCGGTGGTGGTGGTATTCCGATGGCGCCCATCGATATTGTTGGATTGTCCAACAATCCGGCCAAACGTCATTCATCATCGAACGAACCGAATCTGATGCCGGTGTTGACCGCACCGGTACCAAGAGGATCCGGTAGCAATCCAAGGCCATCGTTTCAACGGATTCGGTTGAATCCATCCAACATACATAATCAAGCAGCAGCGTTGCAACCGCAGCCACCACCACCACCACACCCACAATCGATTCCGATTGTAACATTACAATCAGCGGTGGTGCCCAGGCAAAATCTTTACCATCCGCCTCAACCACAAGGGCCGCCGCCGCCGCCATCATCGCCATTCTTGCTGCCTGAAGAATATGTACCTGTTGCATTGACCGAATCACCGTTGCCCAATTTTCAACGATTGGTTGGCCTCTCACCGCCAGGGCGTTTACCACAATCGCCAGCATTATCATCATCGGTATCGTTTTCCGGACCAGCACCCTCTTTGCCGGTAGTGGCCGCACCACAACGGCAATCATTCCGGCGAATCAAGCCACCCAGCAATGGCAATTGGCGTGTCAAACCTAAAGTTCCGGTGCCCACCATGAATCCAACGGTGATGGCACCTGTTGAGCCAATCAGAACGCCTGTTGCTGCCCCAAGACCAAACAACAATGCAAGATTAGTTAATTCTGTGCCTGTTGCCAATTCTGCTGCTGCCGCCGCTGCTGCTGCATTAGTCGATAATAAACTGCATGGTCGTGGACCAATCAGTGCTCAAGATGAAGATCTAAGCCATAAACCGAATGCTTTGGATAATGAAGATGATCCGGGAATAATCGATAGGGATAGAAGCTCGTTCTATGGAAATCGTTTGTCACCAACCGAATCGGCCGGCGAGGATAATGGTATTTTGGCCATTGAAAGTTTATCCCGAAGTAGCCAAGGATTTGAACCGGTCCGGACTAAAGCCGTTGCGCCAACACAGTCGCCAAGCGTGGTTCCAACACCGACCATACCGTTGACATTCTATACAACATTCACCTATTATACCACTGTGGTACGTGGTCCACATACGGCAATGTTGAGCCGAGAACAGGTAGCATCATCCACACAGCTCAAGGCAATCGATAGGAATATTGTCACCGCCATAGAGTTTAGCAATGGTTACATACAACCGAACCCGACTAAAATGGTGCTGGGCACCAAGACCAAAGGCCAAACCACGACCATTTATGATGTGGCCAGCCGAGTACAAGTGTTCAATGATGATTTGTACAAGGTTATTTTTGCCACAAGCTCACAAACATTACCACCACCACCGACACCATCATCTTCGATGGTGATGAGTTCGAGTTCGGTTGCCAGCAGAATTGCCCCGTCTCGTGCTCAAGCCAGTCCGATCCTATTGGAATCGACCAAAGTGATGAATCGTCATACCAGTGCTAAGCCATCCACGGTGAAATCATCGGTTACCGTTAGGCTGGAACAATTGCAAAATCAATTGAAAAAACAACTATCGCTGTTGACCTATTATTATACGCTGATCGAAGGAACCAGAACCCAGTATAGTACCAGAGTGGAGGAAAGTTCCACCAATTATAATGGAGATTTGGGCACATTGGTACCATCCATAGCGCCCACCATCGATAGTTACGGATTGTTGAAGATCATTTCGCCACATTCCGTCGTTTCGCTGGGTTCCAGAGCCAATGGCCAACAAACCACGGTGGTCAATCTGGCTTTGAATAATTACATCAAATTCAATCGTGTCAAAGATGCCCAGATTGACATTCAGCCAACATCGACATCAGCTTCGTCTGCTGTTCAGCCAAGCTCAACACGTAGCAGCATATCATCATTGTCCGGTTCGATGGAATCGGATCCGGAAGATTCCCCGTCCTCGTCGACCACCACCACGCCCAGACTGGATGGTAGCAGTACGATAAGATTGGATTCTAGCTCCACCACACCAACGCCAGCATTATCTTCAACGCCCATTTTGGCCAGCGAAACCACCACGCCCACAAGTGTTTCACGAAGTCGAGGCAGCTCATCAAGACGGCCAGGAGTTAGGGTCAAGGTGAAACCGATCCGATCCAAATTGGTCAATCATCTGTCAAGGCATTCAAGTAGATCTTCTTCGGAATCCGAATCAGCTGCCACTGTTCCAACATCACCACCATCATCATCGGTGGAATCATTGCCATTGACGCCGACCATCGTGGATCAAACACCAGTGTTGAGCTCAATGATGATGGATAATCATATCAAGATTGAACCAAGCGAATCACCATTGACACCAACACAACGTAAAAAGGTGGCTTTCACCATAAGACGCCCAGGAGGATCATCAGGAGTGAATAGATTCTTCTCCAGACGTCCATCATCGCATTTGTTCCATCCGCATAGTAGTCCGGCACCGGACAGTTCATTCACATCGTCAAGCATTGAATCGACGACCACAACGATCCACGAGAGCAGTATTGGTGTACAAACAAGTTCTATGTCGCAAATGATCGCGCCCAGTTCCACGGTATCATCATCCTCATTATCATCATCATCCATTATGGAAACAACAATCGCTGAAACAACGAATGCTTATTCACCACCATCAATTGTTTCGATGCCCACACCTTCATTGAATGATTTCTTTTCACAATTAACTTCATCCTCATTGAAACACCACCAACAATCACTTTCACCAACACCTGTCTGGCATACATCACCAAGTAAAACGAGCAAAAATCGTTTGGTGGTTTTGACACGTTTGGCCGGCGCCAACAATATCAACAAGTGGAATCCAATGTACAATAGCCGTGTTCGGGTGAGCAGTAGACGTTTGATCAAATCGACCAATCCGTTGATGTCAGCCTCGATGATGATGATCGACAGCTCCATGGTAATGATGGAACCATCATCTGCATATGAAACATTGATTATCGAGACCACAACTCATACGGTTCCGTTCACCATTGGATCGTCGATCACCTACACCACGGTGGAAGAGACCAATAGCCGAACGATCAGCAACACCATGGACCTAATGTCATCGCCAACATTCGAAGATTTGAACAAAATGATGATCGAACCAACATCGGTGTTCCCATCCGATATGACCACCACACCTACAGCCATGGTTGGATTGGATTCCCATCCAGCTCATTCGTCTTCGTCTTATGTAATCGTGGAAACAAGCGATATAATGACCACATCAACATTGTATTCCACATATACTTATTTTGCAACATTGTTCAATGGAACACAGACAAGTATAACACCGTTGGAAGAGGTGAAAACAGAATATCTAACATTGAGAGAACCGGTGGTTATTACTAGAACCATTGTACCATCGGTACGATTCACCAACAACAATGGCCAAACGGCCATTGTTCCAACGCGAACACGCGGTATGGCGGCAAACGACGATATGGCCAGCACTTCATCAATTGATTCAGTTGAATCATTGGACAATGATGATATGACTAGAATGATCACGGAAACATATTCCACCCAGACGACATTGACACATTTCATCACATTGTTCAGTGGTACGCATACGATTCTATCGTCGATTGAAGAAATCAGCCCGACCGTTATGACAAGAACACGATTCATTACGCCATACACATTGGTTACAAGTAGCCCGAGTAGCTCGGGTGACCATCATCATCATCAAGCATCAAATGTTGGCTCGATCCAAACAATAACACCATCATCTACATTACAACAGCAAGACATGAATACGATGGCTACAAGCAGCTTGGCCACCAAACAACATCCAAGCCAGCCCAATCTAATGCCCAGCTTGTATGATATGGTACAGCGAGAAACACCGACGCCCAGTCCACCACTAACTACGCCCGGATCCATTGCCTATGAAACCGGACCATTGGATCCTAATGAAATATTCATGGTGGATCAGATGTTCGAACCGAATCGTACGCTAACAGATTATGGTACCAGCACCACCACTACTAGTTCAATGTTGGAACCAGGATCGGTGATCGAATTGGAGGATCTGCTGGAAGGAGTACAGGATGCTGGACCTATTGGTGAAACGATCAAAGACATCGTACGGGATATCTACAAGGACCCTGGTGATGCGGACACAACCACCCAATCACCGGACGAAGGTGGTGTTTATCTTGCTTCGGGAACAACAACATCGGGACCACCACTGGCGGACGTTGGCGGCAGCACTACCGTTGCACCATCGTTCACCACCAAAGCAACACCATCGTTGAATAGATATGCGATATATTCGCAAAAATCCTCCAAACAACCATCACAACAATCATCATTACAACCGTTAAGAGATCATCAGAATGTGATTTTCTCAACACAATCCAATGATGAAGATGGTGGTGATCGGCGACCAGTGATGAGCACACGTTATGTGACCAGTGTGGAAAAATCCATCCGTACGCTAACATTGACCAGTACTAAGGTGAGTTTTTGTGTACCGATCGGGGTGGTTTCCGTTTCCGTTCGTTCGTTCGTTCGTTTGCTAGTATTCCAGGCATTCACCGTTATGATGATGATGATGAGGATTATTATTATTATTAATTTTTTACGTTTCAATCAAATTTTCAATGCTTTGATCTGTTTTTACTTTATATTTCTTGTTGTTCGTTTGGTAACATCTTTAGGTTTATTATACACGCGATTCTCCACTTACCATCACATCAGTTTTGACCACCACATTGGCCCCAATCACTTATGTATCAACAATAATTGGTTCGAAGACTATTTTAGGAACATACAATTCGATAACACCAACCAAAACCATGTCAACAACCGAATATGGTGGTGGAACACGTTCAACATCATCGCTCATTTTACCATCATCATCATCATCATTACCATCATCATCTGAAACATCTCCATCATCATCAACTACCACAACAGTTGGTGGTGGTGGTTCACCAACCACCAGGCCACGTTTGCATAGACCTAAACCATCAGGAGATGTTCAACAACATACAACCAATAAGGCTAAAGTGGCTTCTATTTTGAATAGCGGTAATAATCGCGGTAATAATAACAATAATAAGTCAGGTGCTGGTGGCGGTAAACCAAGCTCAACAACACCTACACTAGTCCGTAATAACAATAACCAAAATAACAATGTTACAACAAACACAATGACCACAATGGATCCTCATTTGCAATTATGCGAGCCAGCTTGTAATACGACCAATAAGGAATATTGCCGAGAAAGTGAAACCAATCGTTATAGTTGTGAATGTAGACCAGGCTTTGTTCGAAGACCATCGGATGGCCAGTGTCAAGGTACGTTGGTGTTGGTGGATCAACAAAGAGATTAGATTAGATTAGATTGATTTAACCGGATCGAATTAATTTCCAAATTTCCAATTTCTCTTTCGGGTAGAAATCAAAAATTATCTGGTCACTGTACGAGTATCGAAAACGGCCGAAACGGAAGTGGCAGCCACATCCGCTTCGGATGGTGAACTGCAAAAATATGCACGTGTGGCCAGAAGACAGGTGGGCAAAGCAGATGGAATTGCCGGATTACAAGTGCTTTCGGTGGATCATTCGGCCCGTTCCAAAGGAGCTTTGGTCAATCTAACCATACAGATCGATCATCAAACCAACAATGTTCATGATGAACTATCCAGAAAATTGGAACCATTGGGAAGAGTGGAACGGGTGGTGGATTTTGATGAATGTTCAGCGCCCATCCACAATGATTGCTCACCAAGAGCTAGATGTTTGAATGAACCAGGTTCATATAGTTGCCAATGTTATGAACCATTCATTGATTTGGATCAATCAATGCCGGGACGGTTGTGTGTGACCGAAATCAAATCCTGTGATTATTGCCATTCACGTGGTGATTGTTGGCGTAACAATTCTGATATGGTTTGCCGTTGCCATCCAATGTATATTGGGCGACGATGCGAAATCAATGGCCTGTGTAAGTCTATTATTATTATTGCTCTTCTTGACAAACCCGAATTGATATTCAACGGGTTTTCTGTGTGTGTGACAATTTTGTCTAACCGAAAAAAAATCATTTTGTTCTTGTTCTTTTTTTTCTTCAATTCGTTCTCGATTTTTTTTCTTGTTGTTTAGTGTTGGCAATTCTAGTTCCCATCGTGGCCATATTATTGATCATAGCAATAATTTGTTTCTTTTATTGTTCACGTAAATTGAGGCAAAGAAATCGTCGTTTCAAAAATTTAACAGCCTATGGCCCAGTGGCAGTTATCGGTGGAACATTGGATAGGAAGGCAATGTTGGAAACATCAAGCGAGAGCAGTGATCCGCAGCATCGATCATCTCATTATACGGTAAGTATTTGGGCTAGCTTTTTTTCTCGGTTGCGCTGGTTGTGCTGCTGCTGCTGTTGAGCCCATTATTTCCTCTTCCCACACACTCGCATACAAGCTAGCATTCGCAACAACAATCAACATCACTTTGTTTCGAAAATGACACCATCCAAACTGTCAGAAAGATTTACGTATTGGATTGGATTCGGGTGTCTGTTTGTCTATTTGTTTGTTTGTTAGATTGTTCGGTTTCGGCATTTTCGAACGCCAAATTACAGCGGCATCTCGTTTTGTGCGCAGGATACGCTCGATAGGAACACAGGACACACACTTTATTTGCCTTGAAATCAGTAGAGAGATACGTCCCATAATTTGGGCGGCATCGCCCACCACACACACATTGGCATACCAATCAGCCAGAGAGAGAGAGGAGTGCACCTCCTCTTCTACTGTTGTTTATAGTGCGCCTCGTCATCTAGTCGTCATCATCACACTTGACCAATCAGAGAGAAGCTAGCACCTTCTTCTACTGTTTATAGTGCGCCTCGTCATCAGGTCAAATCATCACAATGATCCAATCAGAGAGGAGAACGGTTCTTATAAGCTTCAAACATTCACGGATCCGTACTGGTTACAGCTTCTTCTACTGTTTATAGTACGTCTCGTCATCAGGTCAAATCATCATAATGAGCCAATCAGAGGGGCGAACGGCTGTTATAGGCGTCAAACATACAAACATGCGCTACAAACCGTACAACTTTAAAATCGCGTTCAAAAACGAGAACCCACTGTACATGTTGTTTTCGGCAACGAGGATTCGTTTGTCGGATGTGCCATGATTGTGGTGATTGTTGTTGTGAATGCCGGGCGCCTCCAAAACACATAATCGGATTCTGACCATTGTTTCGGGCAATGGTTATTAATGACAATAATCATAATAATAATGATGATAATAATGTTAATGCTATTTGTTTATGTTTGTCTTGTCCAATACCCCCGACCGACCGCACAACAGAATGAATCCCAGCCGGCAAGCGTACGTGGATCGATGGCCAGACGGAACAACAACCACAATCATCTCAATCAATCAACGTTAAGGCGGGAAAGTGAACCAAGCTTGGATAGAAGTTTAGCATCTTATACTGCCACGGCAGCCACCGCTGCAGCCGCAGCCGCTGCTGCACATGCTGCCGGCTCACATTATAATTCTTTACCACATCAGATTGTGATACCAAGAGCCCGGCCCACATATACACTGCATCCGGGACAAGTTTATATGTGGTAAAATGTGTGAATTGTAATGTGTGAACCGCGTTTGTACCAAAATTCAAATCAGTACAATACATACAGTACAACATTCCAACACCACCATACACGCACACTACGTACACATGGAAACGAATGTTTAAGTTATACGCCCCACACACCCACACAAACACCCACATATTCACATATTCACACCTATTTTTTTTGAATTTTTTTGCTTGCTTTTTTCATCGTTTCCTTCCTGCCTGCTCCTCGCCCCATTCATTTTGCCGGATCATCATCATCATCATGTTCATCATTTTATCTATTTTTTTTCTCGTACGCTTCGGACGCCAGGGCGCCATATGGCTCCCGGCGCCAGGGTTGTTTCGAAGAGGAGAACTGAACTTATTATTTTTATTTTTTTTATTTTTTTGACTTTTTACATTTTTATTGTTATTTATGAATCTTGATTTTCTTGGCGTCCACCGTTTTTTTTCTTGGCTCGCTCGCTCGTCTCGCTTGCTTGTTTGCTTCTTCTTCTGCTTATGGAATTTATATATCAAACCAAACAAATCACATCACATTTTGGGGCAAGCACCATTTTTTTCAGACGGGGCGTGTTCTTTTCCCGCCTTCTCCTTCTTATTTTTCCGCCCAAGAAACTCCCACCTTTTTTTCCTGTACAGTATAATTGCTACATTTTTTTTGCTACATTTTTTTGCTACATTCTACAATCCAACGACCGTTAGGAGGAGCGAATCCACCAATCCGAGAACCCGAGACCTGAACATCTTTCTTTTTTTGGATCTTTCTCTCTTTCTCTCTTCTTTTTTGTTGTATCTTTCACCTGTTGCGTGTGCGTGTGTGTGTTTGCATACCCGATCCGTAATAATGTTTCCCTTTTTCTTCATCATCATCTTCATCATCATCATCCGCATCTTCATCATCTTGGTCTTCTTCTTCTTCGGATGCCGAGATGATGCGGCACCATTGTCTGTGTTTACCGCGAGAAGCCGAAGAGAGAGCCGAGCAACAACTTGTATTACGGATTATGGTGTATAGCAGCAATCTGAACCGACATGCACAACATACACACAACAGCGGCCACCACCATCATCATCAGTGGAGAATACCTGAATGGAAGAAAGAAAAAAGAAGAAGATGATGATGATGATGATGAAGGAGAAGAAGATGGCCAACGGTCAAGCATCCAACAACAACAACAGCTACAACAACAATAATGATAATTATTTTTTCTACATATTATATAATATTATTATTATTATTATTATTATTATTAGAATAAAAATAATGCCCTTTCCAAAGCTGCTATCTGGCTTTCATTCTTTTTCTTGTCGGTCGGATGGTTGTGTTGTGTTGTTCGTGTGTTGGTCCGAGAATGCCTTGGATGTCCAAGGATACACACTATGGATGGTTTGGAATCTATGGAAATGGACGATAACAACAACATCAAGAACAACATCGAGAACAACATCGACAAACATGATTATCATTATTTGTTGCCAACAACAACAACAAAAGGTGATCACATCAAGCCTCCTGAAGAAGAAGAAGAAGAAGTGATTGAATGTGCGTGAATATTTATATCTTCTTCTTCTTCTTCTTCTGCTTGGCGCGTTTCGGTATCCATCCATCCATTGGACGGCGGACACACTTGTTGCTAGTCGTCGTTGTTTTTTTGGACATTATTGTTATTATTATGGTCAGTCTCGGTGTCTTTGAAGAAGATTGGCCCGTTTGTGTTGAGCAATAACCCGATCAATCGATTGATTGAATGAATGGTGTTTGGATCAAGTGAGTGAATTGGTGAATGGTGGTCGGTTGTGAAACAAAAATCTGAAAAACCTTCAAAGGCCAATTTAGTTATATGAGAATAATGGTGGTTATGATCATGATGATGGTCATGATGATGATGATCATGGTTATAATAATGGTTTGGCATGCAAAATATCATTCTCTCACTCTCTCGCTCGTGTGTCGAATGAAAGGTGATGATCTGCTAATCGCGGATCGATGATTTATCGAATTTATTTTTCATTCATTTCTCTTGTTGTTTCGGGTATTATTAAATTACCTTGGAAATACAAAAAGGATACAGTTAGGTCTTGTTTAATGCGATTATTTACAGCTAGATGTCAGTGATTTGCTGAGAGAGAAAGAGAGAGGATCAGAGACACCCACTATAATGACGCGATGAAGAGCGTGCAGCTTTAGCCAGTACAAGTCTGTGCATGTTTGACGCCTATAAGGACCGTTTTGCCCTCTGATTGGTCCAGCTTTGATGATTTGACCTGATGACGAGACTCACTCGAACACTATAAAGCCAGGAAAGCGATCAGCTTTAACCAGTACTAGTCTGTGCTTGTTCGACGCCTATAACAAAAGTTCGCCCTTCTGATTGGTCCAATGTGATGATTTGACCTGATGACGAGACACACCATAAACAGAGGGAAAGCGATCAGCTTTAGCCAGTACAAGTCTGTGCATGTTTGACACCTACAAGAGCCGTTTTGCCCTCTGATTGGTCAAGCGATGATGATTCGACTGAGCTTATCCTGCGCATAAAACGAGACCCCGCTGTATTGCGCATATGTGGTGAAATATTATCGAGCTTTTACCGAATATAAAAGGATTGAATGATCAAGACATGATCTGCCATGGGAGATCAATAAAAGACTAGGCGAGAGAGAGAGAGGGAGAGAGAAAGGTGAGAACTCGAGATACATGGACACACAATGACCGCCACTTGGAGATGGCAAAATTATGGAAAAAAATGCTTCGAAAAAAAGAATGGTAAAAAATTACCATCCGAAACCTCGAAACACCGTATGGCCGTATTGTTGTTGTTGTTGACCATCGCATATAATAATAATAATCATCATCATCATAATGAAACGAGGCCAGAACGTGATGATTCAAATAAGAAGACGAAGACGAAGAAGAAATAGATGATGATGATGATGATGAAGACAATCAATGGTATGCACAACCAACCGCACAAACAGAATAAATTTTGGACAGCAGGTAGATGGACAATGTCCAAAGTGAGTGAGCCTGATCATCCAATGATGATGATGATGATGATGAACCACATTTGGGTCCCCCCAACCATTGTTAATTTGATCGTCGTCGTTGTTGTCGTTGTTGTGGTTATTTGATGATTTGATTGAATTGGACAAAATTACCAACAACAACAACGACTGAAGACCAAGACCAAGACGAAACGATGAAATTAAATACCAAGATAGAATTACCGTACCTTAGTTTTCGGCTTCTGTATCCATCATCGAAATCAACCCGGGATAATGGTGATTGGTTATCCACCACCACCACCGCCATCACTCTCTAATTGCTTTGTATGACCGGTGGCGGTGACTTTTTGGCGTGGTTCGGCTTCATTATCATTATCATAATCATCATCAATATTATTAGCCAGTGGCCGAATATCCATTGTGGAATGTGGAATGCCCGAAATACCGTAGCAACAAAAAAAAAACAAGTTAGAATCTAATCAATCATTTAGTGATGTAATATTTTTTTTAATGATTTGCCGGTAATTTTGACCCGGTCCAATGTTGTTGGTCAACCATCAACTGGATGTATGTGTGCGTGTGTTTCAAAGGGTAATCCGATAAAAGAATTGTCTTGGGGAGAAGCCATTGGAAGCTAATGGTTGGAAGCTCAAAAAAGCTAATTTCGAAAAAAGCCCGAACTAGTGCTGCCATCTTGTGAGCCCGAAATGAAAAAAACGAATGTCGTGTTTATTATTTTGAGCAACAGGTGGCAGCACTGTTGTGTCTAATAGGAAATAGGCAAGCTACTCTAACGGGGCTACCAAGTCATTTGTTTTGCGCATGCGCACAGTCTAACATTGGCTTTTGAAATTTTGACGGCTTCTGTACAATCTATCACTAAGCATATTGATCAATGAACAATTCCCATCGGGAAGGAGGAGCTTACTATACTGCAAATGCTTGACCAATGGACAAATGCGAAATTAATGCAACAGATGGCAGCACTATTGTGTCTTGAAGCTTAACCCTTTCAGCACGGCTGGGATATCCAAGCGATTGCATTGCACTGCATAAACGTTTGCCCAAGCAAAGTCTATGGGATTTTTCCATAGAGATTCCATTGGGATATCAGTCAGTGCTGTAGAACATTTTTTTGCCAGCAAAACTCTATGGGGTTTTTACATAGGGATTCCATTGGGATATTAGTGCTGTAGAACAGTTTTTTGGCCAGCAAAACTCTATGGGATTTTTACATAGGGATTTCATTGGGATATTAATCAGTGCTGCAGAACATTTTTTGCCATTTTTTTGCATTGAACTGTAAAAACTTTGCCCTGCCAAGTCTATGGGATTTTTACATAGGGATTTCAATGGAATATTAGTCAATGCTGTAGAACATTTTTTTTGCCAGCAAAACTCTATGGGATTTTTACATAGAGATTTCATTGGGATATGGGGCAAACTAGACTAACTTCATCCGAAGCAAGTTCACGCGCTGGCACAATTGCCGTGCTGAAAGGGTTAAGAGCTCCTTCCTTGACTCTTTGTGTGGAAATAGGCAAGCTGTGGGCAAGTCATTTTTTTGCGCATGCGCACAGCATAACATTGGCTTTTCATAGGCTTTTGAATTTTTTTTCTGGAAAATTTATTACGAAGCCGATTGATCAATGATCAATTTCCACCGGGAAGGAGGAGCTTACTACCTACTACTACTAAATGCTTGACAAATGAGAAATTAATGCAAGAAAGAAAGAAAGAAGAGGCGTGTGAATGTGTGCGTGTGTGAGGGGGCTGGTGTAAATTGATTAATTAGATCCGTAAATCAATATATTCTGGGATTCAATTATGTAATAATAATAATAATATTAATAATAAAAAAAGAGATTAACAACAAAACATTCAATAGATATAAATTGGCGATAATCTATACGGATTACGGATTAAATGGGGGGGATTGGGATAGAATGTTGAAAGTGTTGGGATGGATTTAATTACAAAGGTGCGACAAATAAACAAATCAATTAATCCAATCGATCCAATTATATGATACAATGTGTATAAGACGAGATTAATGATGTTGTTGTTGTTGTTGAATATATTGATTTTATATGGAAATCCGATTTGAGACGATGGAATGGAATGGATGGATGGATATCACTTGGATAATGGACACATGCATATATCCGGATGGGATTCAGATCCGTTGGCCGCTGCTGCAGTTCATAGTTAGTTAGTTCATAGTTCTGTGGTCATAACCGTTCTTCTGGTTGGTTGATTCATCGAAGTGCTACGTTTCATGGAATCACAGTTTACATTGACATATGGTGAGTTTGATTTGGCTGCACCATTGGCCACCGTTACGCCGCCGCCGCCGCCCACCACGGCGCCTACCGTAGAACCATTGGTGGTGCTGTTCAAAACCGAAACCGATCTGGTGATGGGATTGGCACATGCGAACGATGTTTCCACCAGTACCGGTGATGGTGAAAGACTTTCCCGACATGAATCATCGGATGATGGTTGTAGATTACTTTGACTACTGCTGGTACTACCAGAACTCAATCCACCACTACCATTCGGATATTTTGCATAGAATCTTCCGGTGGTAGAATTGTTACTATTGAAACTATTGCTATTCTTCAATTGGGCCACATTGCTTGCGATGGTTCCACCGTCCAGGGATTTCGTAGCCTTGTGCATCACCACTGGTGGATCACAATTGGTGGTGGTGGCGGCGACGGAGGCGGCGACCGCATTGGCATTGCTGACATTATTATTGGCTCGATCCGTATTCCATTGATTCGGATAATGATGATGTGGATGATGATGGTGGTTACCATTGACCACCGAAGGCGGCAATGGCGGCGGATGTTGACGAGCATGGTTGATCACCGATGTTGAATGACTACGAGATTGATGATTGTTATGTTGATCATTATGATGATAATTATGATTATTCTTCACATTCATCGAAACATGATCGGCACCACTATGCACCGGTATTATGGTGATATTATTCTGATCCGGTCTATTGATCAATGGCATATCTTCATCTTCATTATCTTGGATCAATGTTTCATTCTCGGAGCTGATTCTGCCCCCGGTCGGATCTTCGATTTCGATATCCTCCTCCTCCTCCTCCATCTCCTCTTCTTCTTCGAACGAATCATCAAGTTTGGTGGTTTCCACCATCATCATCTTTTTATTGATGAATGGGTTGTTTCCGCCATTAAGCTGTTTCTGCTTGGAACGATCTTGATGATGATGATTATTATTATTGTTGTTGGTGGTGTTGTTATTATTGTTATTGTTATTATTGTTGTTGTTATTAAATCCATTGACTTTTGTTCCAGCAGCTGAAACATTATTGCCACCAACATCATCATCATCCGCCGCCGCCGCATCATTATGGCCATTCAAGCCATTACAAGTGGCACAAACATCATTCTTGGTTTCTTGGTTGGACTTTGCAAAATGTTGCTGTCGATGCTGATGTCGTTCCTGTAACTCTTTGGTTTTCAATATGTTACATTTTGCCTTGTTACAAGTAATGTGATTGTTGTTGGTGGTGGTACTTGTCATCATCGTCGTCGTCGTATTGGTCATTTTTTGCTGTTGCGGTTGCGATCTCGAAAAAATGTAACCATTATTATTATTATTATTATTAGTGTTTTTGGTCTTCACAATATTATTATTGCCATGGTTGTTGCCAAGATACTTGTGGTATGTGACAATCTTCTCCTGATGATCATCATCACCATCAACATTATGATTGTCTTTTCCGTTGTTCGACATGTTGACCATTATTTCAGTTTTGTTTTGTTCAACAGCGGCAGAATTTCTATTGGCAACAATGTCGGCTTTAGAATAAGATTTGATCAAACTATCCAGCCTTTTTTCCGCCGATCCAATCATCATCGATGTCGATGTTGATGTCGAGGTTGTTGCGGCCGTGGTTGCCATCGCCGTCGCTGTCGTCGTTGTCGCCGAACCATTTGATGATGATGATGATAATGGTATTTCCGTTGGCGATGATGATGATGATTTGTTGTTGTTGTTGGTGACTAATAAATTGCTGCTGTTGCCATCCACTTTCGTTTTGCAGATCTGCTGCTGATCGGATGTTGTCTTGACTTTATCCGATGTTTTGCTACTAGTATCACTATTGGATCTTTCAATCAATTTACTTCCAATATGTTTCACTGCCGTGAATTTGGGACTGTTGACCGTCGTGGCGTTCGACGATGTGGTTGGGGGCGTGGTCGTCGTTGTTTTGGTTCCAATCGATGGACTACTACTATTAGTACAATGACCGGCCGTTTGAGCGGCGGCCGCAATCGAACCACCATTATTGGATTTAACTGATCTCCTACTGAACCTTTGCGATGGTCTACGTTCAAAATTTCGTTTACTTTCTTGCTGGGCGGTTTTCTGCTGTTGGATGATTGCCTGAAATTGTGTTCGACCAGAATAACGGAACCTTGAACCCATACGGACAAAGCTTTGTCGGGTTTTACCACGGTCAAATTGTGGTTGGGATTTCAACCGAAAGAATGCATGATGTTCAATGGCACATTTCCATAAATGTTTCGATGTTTTCGTGGTGAGCTACAGACAAACAAACAAAAGGAGAAAAAACAAGGATTGAAACAATATTGAACATTGAAAATTGAAATAAGCAAGGGGAAACAATGGTACAAAACCATCAAACATTATCATCCACCAACATGATCATCTCTCGTCGAACACAATAGATCGAACATGTCAGAAGTGGGAGGAGGAGGAGGAGGAGGAGGAGGAGGAGGTGGAAACACACACATCATTGCAATGTTTGTGTATAATCAACAGTCGCGGCAGAAGAAGAAGAAGAACCACGACACGAGACGGTATTGCTTTTGCTTCGGAAACTGCGATGATGATGATGATCACCACCACCACCATTATCATCCATCCATCCATTCATCTACAGACAACCCCACACTGTGGCCATGATGATGTTGATGTTGTGGATGATAATGGTGAACATCGATGGCCTCGATTCGTTCGTGCACAAAAATTCACCAATGTGGAAGAAGAAGTAGAAGAAGAAGAAAATATTCTATTTTCTATTTTTATATATTTTACGATGTTTTTGATCATCAAGATGATGATCATAATCATCCACATCATGTCCAATGAATTTATATGGCCACCAGTAGAAAAAAAAGGCTAATATTATCCTTCGGACAAATCAGATACCGGTATCGGTTCCATTCGTTTCGATTGTTCCAACAGCCAACAACATTTTCTTGGTTCAAGATCAAGATTTTTCGTTCCCGCGCGCCTTGGCTTTCGCGCGCCTAACAAGAGTACTTTCCAACTTTTAGATCCTACATTAGCTCCTCCTACTTGCAAACAATCAGCACAATTGGCTTTGGCTTTCGCGCGCCTAACAAGAGTACCATCCAACTTATCCTACATTAGCTCCTCCCGCTAACCATAGTACCATATATCAGCACAATTGGCATTTGTTATCCAATCAAAACTCGTGCACACACATAGGCACAGGCAAATAGGCACAGGCACACACTGTGCCTGTCACCTCCCAATTGTCTTGTGCTGTGCGTGGTGTTTCTTATGAAAAGCACTTAGGAACGTTGAAAATAACGTAGTCCCACCTTTTCAACGCGCACGCGCACAATGAATGTGAATACGAAAAAAGAAAATTAGGATGATGAAATGTCCAAACATCATTTGTTTGTTGTTTTTGAAAACGATACTCGACACACACGCGTTCTTGGAACGTTTGGAACAATCTCTTGTTTTTGGAACAATCGAACCATTTAAAATCTCATCATTATATACGACTTGTACTTGTACTTGTACTTGTATGTTTATATGACATATTATCATATAATGTGATGTGGTGGTGGTGATTTTCGCTCCAAAACGAGAGCAAAGCGAAGAAGAAAAAACAGAACGAGAACAGCAACAATCGATCATCAATAATATCACCACACCGTAGCCGAGAAAAAAACAGTGATGATGATAATAATAATAATAATAATAAATAACCAATGTTCCTCCCCTCTCCTGAACCTTTTGTTGTTCACGCCATTGTTTGGCGCCGAACGAATTAGTTTCACTTGGGAAACAACAGCCACTTGTTGCGCTTTGCTTGCGGGCTGGCTGGCTGGTCATTGTATACCCAGAATTTTCAAGGCTCAACACACACACTTGCACTCGCTGAGGTCAACGATTCATGGACTGGATCGCGATGAGTGCGTGTGAAAGTTAAGAATTGTGTGAATGGTGAACACAACGGTGGATAACGGTTAATAACGGATAACGGGATCCGCCCTTTTGAAAAGTGCGGACCGGTCAGCCAAAATCATTCGAAAATCAAGGAAAGCACGGGATTAACCCCTTTAATGCTCCACAAGCACAACAACATGTAATTACTGGTTCGTTCACAACCAACCAACCAACTGGTTCTGGGGTATTATATCACGACCAGATTGAAGCAACAAGTGTTAAATGTTTTAGTTTAACTTGTTGCTTTCTTGCTTGGATAGCGTGTGTGTAGGTCAGCCATCTTATTGAAGACGAAATAGAAAATCAAGGTGTGTTTGTGTGGGAGGGTGTTAGATGATCTTTTCTCTCTCCGGCTCTTTTGTGTGTTGTATAATATGTATGTTGACCATCAAAAACAAGTTACAGCTCAGGTGAGCTCAGGTAAATCATCAATCTGTGTGCATAGCGGAGCGAAGGATCTGTGATGGACAACCGAGCGCGCCAAGACAAGAGGTTGTAGATGTGGTGGGGATATTGTGGATGTTATATGATATATATAACAAATGTAGGCACAAGAAAACAAAAGGTAGGCAAGAAACAACAGCTATGATAATAATAATAATGAAAATAACTTACCAAACGAAACACAAAGGTGTGCACCTCATCATGGCCTTCATCATCATCTTCGACCACAACCAATATTAATTTTTTTCCTTTAAGATCTAGTTTTCGGATTTTAGGCCAAAAAAACAAGCCAATCTTTACTTTTCCTTCGAAGACCAATATTCCGGTCGGTGTCAAACCGAGACTATATTCGTTGCCATCTTTACCTGTAAACCGAACGAGAGCAAAACAAAACAAACAAGTTAAACACAATATAAACCGTATGGGAGGAGGAGGACATTATTGATGGATCAAATAATCATCATCATCTTCTTCTTTTCGTTCAAATCGAATCAGATCAAATCAACGTCGTCAAGACACACGATAGATCCAGAAAACAAACCAATAGACACAAGTAGATCAATCAATCAATCAATCAAACCGAACCGTGTGCCGTGTGTGTTCCGATAACAAGTGCACCAAGATCACCATCAATGATCAACGTTTTTCAGGCAAATTTTCAAACACGGATCTCTTCGATCCTCCTGATCGGACGATTTGATTGGTGGCCGGCCATTTGTGTTTGCTTTCAATTATCAATCAAATCGTTTGCGAAGGAAAACGAAAATCAAATCAAACAAACCAAAACCAAAAACCGGTGATCACTTCGGAAGAAAGAAGGGGGCCACCAGGAGGGCATCCCTTGTGTGTGTATGTCTGCCTTAGGGGGCTGCCAACGGACTTAGGGTAAATGTTGATGTTCAGAAAGAATAATGAGATTGAAGCAAACATCACACAAAGATCTGCTGCTGGATGATCAAGATGATGGCCATCTTCATAGTGGTCATCATCATCATCATCCAGGTATATTTTTAGTACAACCAGCAACAAGTACAATCACAATAACGGTGATGTTGGTGGTGGTGGTGGCGATGAAAGAAAGGTCAAACTTGATTCAGTTTACCTGGCCGCCTGAGATGCCTCCATTTTTGTTTCCTAATAAAACCCCGTAACATTTACCGTTATGTTACCTGTAAAAGCCTAAATCAGGTAAACATTTTTTTAGGTGCTTTACTGACCTGCATATCATCATCATCATCATCATGGTTTGCACCCTGAAACTCTACTCCACTACACTACACTACACTACTACACAGGTGATTCTAGCTGCTTTCAAATTGTAGGTTATATCCCAGGTAGATCGTTGCCGTTGTTGTTTCCACCAAGGTTTCCATCACACACTCGCACACAAGCACACGCTTATTAATCTACCTGGCTATCATCATCATCTGGATAAACAACGACAACAACAACAGCAAACATCTAATCCCAATCCCGTAGACCCAGTGGATAGATTAGCAAAATCCTGGGATAAATCCTTGGTTGTGGATTATCTTGTATCTTCATCCGACATCCAACTATCTGTCTAACAACAGGAACGGGAACAACAATTAAAACACTAACCGCGCGATCACCACCACGAACATCAACAACGAGGACGATTGTATAACCTAACTGCCGTGCGCGAGCGCGCGAACGTTTTGAAATTTGAATTTCAAATCGCTAACGGTATTTCCCGTTAGTGTGTGCGGAAAACTATCATCATCATCATTATCATATCATATCATTATCAACATCCGACATCTAGCACAGAGGTGCAAACACGATTTGTTTTCAGCTTGTTGTTGTTGTTGTAGCATCCGCGGTTCGTGCTGTAACGCGTGTTGTAACACCCGAAACGAATATCAATCAAAGTTGGACAACAACAACAAGAAGAACAAGAACAAGATAGATTCGATGGACAAACACAATCATATTAATCACACAGGTAAAACACACACCTGAACATCACATCTACTTCTGTTCTGAATTAACAACAACAACACGAACATTATTAAACCAAACAACACACACAATTCAAACTAGACTAGATCAGACTAGATTCGTTTTTTTTTGGGAAACAATTCGTTAGTTTGAAACTTCCGTGAAAAATCCACAACAACAACAAAAAAATATAACGGAAAATATAACGGGAAAACGTATATCAAACGTGTGGCGCCCATTTTAGGCGCCCAACTGTTGCGCTCGCGTGTGTGACAGATGCTGTGGTGTCCATTGAACCTCTTCTTCTTCGTCTTCTTCTTCTTCGGTGGTTGGCCGAACAATGGATCCACGGTGGTGCATCGTTCCCTCCACAGCCGAACGGCGGCGCAGGGGGGAAAGTGGATACAATTTTTTTGCTGTTTTCCTGCGGAAGCAAATGGGAGCCATTTGATGGACACAATCTGCGTGTGTGCGAGTGTGTTGTTGAACCAAAAAATATTTTTGTGATATTTTTTTTGTGTTGTTGGCCATTTTTTTTGGATTGATTGATTGATAATGTTTTGTGTGGTGGAAGTGGAGGATTCTAGCTAGCGATCGAGCGAATGTGTGACATTTATCTTCAAATCCAATTAAACCTAATAATAAACATTAGACTGGAAATTGATCGGCGAAACCGGCAGGATTAAGCTTGGCGTTTGTGTGTGCGTGCTTTGGAGCCTGGATATTGAGCCGGGCTTGATGATGATATTATTATTATTAGTATTAGCATTATTATTGATATTACAGCAAATGATTGCAATATCATGCATTATTTTTTGGGGGGAAATATCAAATCAACGGAGAGGAGGATGAAAAACAAATAACCGAGATAACGGTAAAAGCTAACGGGAAAACGGCTAGCGGGAAAAAAGCTAACGGTAAAAAAGCTAACGGTAAAACAGCTTGTGCCAAGCGGGCACCTAGAGCGGCGAAGTGTGTGTGTTTGAGCCCTGTTCCTGTCCAGGGATATTGGCTACTAATTCATTATTCATGGTTGATCATCATCATCATCATCATTATTATCCGCATCATCGTTATTACAGTTAGCCATTTTGATGGCTAGGCCCGCCGAACAACAGCAAGAGTCGGTCAACGGTTGTTGTTGTTTTCGATGGTCGGGTAATACCATCTGGATGATGTTACCATCTTGCTGTGTTTTAGCATCATCCGCATCATCCGCATCATCATCATAACGGTAATTTGCTTACACAACCATCCGGACCATCTAATTGCCGAATGTTTTCGAAGACATCATCATGATGATGATGGTCAAGAAATAACAACAACAACAAGAAAAATATTGGTCAAACAACGACCAAACAACGACCAACAACCGACAACGTTCGCTGGTCACGAATTCTCGTGTCTCTAATTTGAACGAAGAGAAAAAAGGAAGAACATTTATTGGAGGGAGGCAGGCTCCAATTAAAGGGTTATATCTATGTGTGTGTGAGTGTTGTTCGCTGAATAGAAGCGAGAGCGAGCGAGCCAGAGATAGAAGGAGGAGGAACCGCCCAACCGACTAATAATAGAGCCTAGCATTATGATGACTATGATGACTGTTATGCGCCAGTGTGTATGCGTGTTCATTGTATGTGTTCGTTGTGTGTGCGAGCGTTAGGCTGAGATCAAGGCGTGTTCTCCAACTTTAACTCTTTCGTTACTTTTACAGAAGAAGAAGAAGAGGTTTAAAATCGAGTTTTAAAGTTACTCCCTTTCTTCCCTTTATCACTTCCCTTTTTTCTGGCTTTTTTTTATACAATGCGAGTACTATTCAATGTATCTACACTCTCTTCTTGAGGATTGTTCTTGTTCTTCTTCTCGTTGGATCTTAATCTTGGTCGACTTTCGTTTTGGGAGACCAACAAACACACATCAAACTACCTGCTGCTGGCCGAATCACCAACATCATCCAAGAAGAACGTTGTGGTGCAACAACAACAACTGAAAACAGACTGAAAAGACAAAAAGATAAAACCACCGACAGCCATTGTCGGACGATAACAAAAAAAATCATCCTTAAATTTATGTTGTCGTTGTTGCTGTTGTTTGAGGAGCCGACGAGAATGCACCACCGAAGCCTTTAGCATCGGCAGATGCAGCAGATGATGATGATGGGGATGTGGATGTCCAGAAGAAGAGAAAAATAATAAGGAAAATATACTAAATTTTTTTTGCCTCGCCAAAATTTTTAAAAGAATTTAAATTTAGAAATCAATTAAACGTTTTGATGATAATAATGATTATGATGATGATGATGGTTGGTTGGTTGTTTGGGAGCAACAGGTCTCCCAATCAACATCAACCACAACAAAAAGAACAATTAAATTTTAGAATGAAATGAAAAAAGGCCTGGAAAGGGCTATGAAGATGAAAAAGAACAATGATAGTAATTGAAACAATTACTATCGCACACGCGGAGACCATTCAAATGAATTAGAGGCGGATCTTTATGATAGTTTTATAGTATTATAGTTCCCTCACCGAGAATCGCTCCTCCCACCAGAGTCAAGTGACCTATAATAATTATGATGATGATGATGATGATGATGGTGGTGGTGGTGGAGAATCGTAAAAAAGGCGGGGCCTATATCTACCGAAATGTAAAATCTATATAAATGAGGCGGAGCCTAAACCTAAATAATCAAACTTAAACTGAAGCGATTGGTAAAGGGGGCATGACCATAATTAACTGCTTATAGGCTTTGTTTTGTGATTGGCTGTGAGTTGTGTTTGTGTTGGTGCAATCGGCCAACCAACCAACCAACCAGACAACCAATCACTAATCAGCAGCGGAGAGCAGTCAACCTGTCAATATTTTTTGTTGATGGATTTTTTCCCCTTCCTTCTTCTCTCTCCCCCTCTTCCCCCTCTCTTCTCATTTCCGATTGGTGGATTGGTTTGATTGGATCCAGGATGGCAAACTTGAAATCGCGTACACAAACTATCAACATAATACCAATCCATCGAGCAACCAACCGTCATGGGATTACAATCCAGTACAACAACAATCCCCGATGTAAAATGTAATACTTCTATTACTATGGCGCCCAATTAGGAAAAGGTGAAAATTAAACACACACACCGGGGGCAGGCAGGTAACTGGAGATAATTAAAAACCAATCAAACAAACATCTTGTTGTTGTTGCTTTATCTCCAATTTTTGTTTTGTTTTTTTGTTTTTGGCAACCTTGCAGCCATCCTGGAAGCCAGGTGTGTGTGTGTGTGTGTGTGCCATTGCCACAACG
>JAOZJS010000498.1:0-31212 GCA_025882695.1 Amerodectes protonotaria | reverse complement strand
GGAGAGGAGGGCAGGCAAACTAGCCAAACTTTCCATCGTGGGTTTCCTTTGTTTTCCTTGGCTGTTGCCAAGTGAGAAGAATCCTTAATATTGATTATTCCAAAATGATAATAATAATGAAAAAAATTTCATTAAATTTTTTTCGAAAAAAAAAACCAACCAAGCCAAATCAGCATTCGGGCATTAGTAGACAATAATAATAATGATTCGATTGAATCCTGGAAGAAGAATCCTCGAGAAAAAAAATTATATTCTCAAACGCTGACTTGCGTTTCGCATATTTTTCCCTCCGCCATTTCACCATCACTTTCCTGGGCAAAACAGAATGCAAGTGTCTAGGTGCAAGTCTAGGATGTGTGTGTTTATCATATTCTTCTTCATTTATTCATTCAATTTTGTTTTCATTTCATTTCATCACCTCTTCACTTCATTTGCATATTTCACAACAAAGGTCTACGAATCCGAGAAAGCGAGAGAACGCGAGAGTGAAAGCGAAAGAATACTTTTCACACCCAGACAACACATCCATCATACACAAAACATGCATCCGGATTGTTTCGTTCGTTCAGATTCGTTCGTTTCGCATTTCTACGGATTCGGATTTCCGTTCCCTTATTTCTATCACTACTATTTACTACAACACACACACACACCGTTCGAATGGGATCCAAGAACGGAAACCCAGAAAATACATATCTTGACACACACCCACCATCCGCCCATTTGGCCCACCCACCTGCACGCCCACTCGTCCATACCTGCCCATGATTATGATCATATGATATCGTCTGTCGTCTTCCTCTTCTTCACCATCATCATCATTATCATTATTATTATTATTTATGTTATAATGATGATTATGGCATTATGTAAATCCATAGCATACAGGGATAGGGATATGGAAACTAAGTGATTCTGTGAAATCTGTGAAATCATTGTGTCCGCGCAAGTTTGCTATACGCCACAAAGCACTTTGAAGTTTACCATTTTCCATTTTTTGATTTCCATTTCTATTTGCACCTCTTCTTGCACCCACAGCCACATTCAATCTGAGGATGTTTCCCCTATTTCTTCTTCTTCTTCTCGCCAGACAATGACGACGACGACGACGACCAAAGACAATGAATGAAACGACTTCGGAAACAGTGTATGTCTAACGCGGTGCACAATTGTATTGTTCTGCGCTGAATGATGATGATGATGAAGATGAAGATGATGATGATTCACCTGGAAAACTGAAAGGTGAAGAACAAAAATTTAATATAAGGTTGCAGCACACTGGTTGTAACACTTTTTGGCTGTTCGCTCTCTTGCTCTCTTGCTCTCTCGCTCACACAATTTTTTTCCACGTGTGTGAAAAACAATCATTCAATTCCAACTTCCAACTTCCATTTCATTCACCTTTTTTTATATTTCGTTGCCCGCTCGCTCGCCCGACGTTGTTTCAGCCAACCTAACTTGTCTTCTTGTCTTCTTCTACTTTATATAACAACAATTGATAATGTTAATGGTTTTGTCCTTGGTGATGGTCAGAATCAACAACAACAACAGCGACCATCACCATCAACCTCAAATATCGTTTAGGCAAAATTTCAACCAGAATTTCTCTTAAAACACACAAACAGACAAACACTAGCACAAACACACTCGCATTCGCACACTCGCTAAAAACAAAGCTCTTCAACTTGTTTCAAACGTTTTTCCATTTTGATTTAATCACCACCAACACCACACACACAATTAAGGGCACCACAATCAACCAAATCAACCAAGCAACCAAAGGTAAACTAGGCTGAGATTGATGGATGGATGGATGAAGGTCCTGTGTGTGATGGTAAACCCATTGAACACGACCACAAACGAAACGAAACGAAAAGGCGGCAAGCTTTCTTAAAAGCTTGCTTAAGAAAATTAAAACATCTTAACTGCCGCCGCCATCATCATCATCATTCAAAGATGCAGACCACCTTGATTTTCTATTGGTTGTTCTCTTGATGTTGTGTGTGTGTGTTTTTCGCTTCGCTTTTCAATTTTTCACCATCATCATTTTCTCCATCGTTTCGTTTCATTTGTTCAGTTCAGTTCGCGATGGTTGCGCTGCTGCTGCTTCCTTCAATTGTTGTTTGTTGTTCAACTGTCGTTGTCGTTCAGTTGTTGTTGTTCCGAGTGGTGCTGGTGGTGTGTCTCAGATGGTTTGGTTAGGTTGGCTTGGAATAAATGATATGCCTGCATGTTGGGATGGATGCGAGTATGCATGCGAGTGTATGCGAGACAAGAGCAGCGAGCTATCAATGTTCCTTGAAAAAGTATCCATCATTATTACCATTATTATTGGCTATTATTCATTGGTGGATACATCTCGATTGAACTTGGAGAGAGAGCGAGGGAGCGAGAGACATTGGCATAGAAAAATCCCGAAATTGATGTTTGTTGTTTCATTCATTCAGTCGGTCGGTCGGTGGGGGGACTTCAAATCATTCAAACTGAATTGTTCGTGTCTTTTGTGTCTTGATTTTTGTTTTGTTTTTTTAATATTAAAAAAGACAACAACAACCAACAACAACAATGGTTGATGTGAACAACAATGCAATGAAATGTTAAGAAAAACTCACTCTTGTTTTTCTCAAATTTCTCTCAAATTTTCTCGTATTCCGGCTTGTATCCTAATCTTTTTGGCCGTTTGGAACCAACCAAGGTTTGTTGTTTGTTGTTCTACCAGAATGATCCATCGGCCCTGGATCCCAAGATTGGGACCATTGTCGTTGGACATTACCATCACCAACACGATGATGATAATGATATGTCCAACAGGTGATTGATCTGAAGCGCGCGCACGTTTCCAACCGGGCAATTCTCACAGGCCATTGAACGAATTTACTTGCTTGCTCTCTCGCGCACACACACTTTACTTAATCCAATCCAAAGTTGTCGTTTTTGGTGCTTGCTTGCTTGCTTACTAGCTTGCTTGTTGTGTTTTGTTTTTTGCTGGTAAATATTTACCAATCCATTATTCTGAAAATTCGTTTTTTTTTCTGCGTTTTTCTTGCGTTATTCTCGTTCGCTCTGTCTGTGTTTCGCGGGGTGGCTTTCGCCATAGCTTTTACATTGCACACACAAATACACGCATACAAATAGCGACGCGGTTTTGCGTTTCGCTTCGTTGTGTGCATTTGTGACTGCCTGTGTGTGCAATATCGTCTGCCCCATCCTCAATTTTATTGGTTGGTCAACAACAAGTACGATGTTTGTTTGACCAATCACAGAACAGATAGAACGACGTACAAAGACACAGCCATAGTCACACACATTAAAAAATTATATAGCAAAAGCCAAAGCGATAAAGCCAAACGCAAAAAAAAGCATTAGCACATGTACACGCCTACTAGTACTACACCATCACCACACACAACATACAATTGTACAGTGTAAGGCTTACACTGGCCAGTAAGAGAATGACATGACACAATATGATGATTAATAAGATTCAAAACAGATGTCCGATAAAAGAAGAAGACAGACATTACGAGTAAGAGAGAGAGAGAGAGAGAGGTGCATGTCTGTACGCGTAAGCTTGTGGGTCTACGTAAGTGTCTTCAAGTGTCTTTGCGTGTGTTAAAAGTAAAGCAGAAGAGGACACCCCTCATCAAACACATCAATTATTGGTGACCAATGACAATGCTTGTATTGTAATGTATTAGTATGTGCGTGTAATGCGCGTCTGTGTGTGCGCGCGTAACCAAAATTGGCCCAAAGTCAGCATAAAGACAATGTGATATTAGTGGCCCACATCACATACGCTCCGCCCACCGTCCTGAATTGTCAACGCCCAATGTCCTAATAGTACAATAGTAGTTGTTGTACAACATCCAAACCAGCGATCATTTTTCATTGATCGCTGGTTGTCCATTAATTAATTAATTATCAGCGCCGAAAAGGGATTAATTTTTTTCGTCGTCGTCGTGTTCTCGAATCCTCTTCATCGAATCAAGGACGACACACATGCATAACCTGGATATCAGCCTTCATTAGCTTAATTATAATCTTAGCAGTGGTGATGGTGGTGGTGGTGCAGGCCAACCTAACCGTCCGGGATCCGTCCAGCCTAGCCTAACCATCCAATCCGTCCAGCCTAGCCTAACCTGTCTCCATTGCTGTCGCGTAATTGTTTTTCGATCGCTGTGTGTACGTGTGTCGGTGTGATTTGGATATTGCAATTTGGATATCAATTGGCAAGCAAGTATTTGCATGAGTGGATTGTTGTTGCGAGCCTGGATGCTGATGCTGATTTGTTTTATGTCCGTGTGTGTGTCCGTGTGTTTGATATTGTTTTGTTGGGGGCAAATTTCAGCACAAACAGCACGCATCAGAATGTTTGTGCGAGTGTGTTTTGATTTTCGATTATGCACCAGATTCTTCACCATCCATGGCTGCTGCTGTACACCAGCTGCTATTTTCGTTTGATCGTACGTGCGTATGATGCCGTTTGCCTTGAATATATCAACCAACCAAGCGACCAAAATCTGTGATCAAAAGTGAGAGCGAGAGAATGAGAATGATATATCCCGATTTTAGTGTCTATCTTCGGTCGATCGGTCGGTCGGTCGGTATCCTGACTGACTGACTGACTGGCTGACTGACAGTTATTGGTGGTGTTGTTGCTTTGGTTGTATATTCTGTTTTGGATCCACTCTGGCTTAGTTTGGTGTCTGCTTGTGTGTGTGTATGTGTGCGGCTTGTTTTATTGTCAACATTTGTATTGCCCAGATTTATTGCTCTAGATTGTTGCTGTTGTTGTTGTTGGATTGCCCGGTTGATCTAATTTTTTTTCGGCTAATCAAAATACTGGGTGAAACGCCAGGACACACAAACACACACGCACACGCACTCACAAAAGAGAAGAATCATCTCCAACAGAACAAAAGCCAACAACACCAACAACAATAACGGCGACGACAACACGGATGATAGAAATAACAATTACAATAACAATTGCTTTCTGCCTTGCTTGCCTGCTGGCTTGCTTTCATTCAAAATCAACACAATAACGGTATAATCTCAATCAACCCACCAACTTAAACGCACCATTTTTAGATACCTGCGAGATACCTGCGAGATACCTGCGAGAGCGAGACCCGAGAGCGAGAGACCTGAAAGGAAGGAAGCAAGCAAAAATATAAAATAAAATAAAATAAAGAAATTTCCCGGAAAAAGAAAAAATATTCCTATTCTTATTCCGTACGTACTATGTGGATGGATGGTTATTATTATTATCATTATTATTATTCAAATATTTGAATTTTCAAATGTTTGCCAAATGGAAACTCGTTATGCCCTCGGAATCCAGATGTGTTTGCCTGTGTGTGTGTGTGTGTGAGTGTGAGATGTGGAAATCTTTTCTATGGCTGGTTGCATTCCACTGGGAAGCCACACTCTCTCACACACACAGAAGATCGCCCGGGTTACCTGGTGGTCTCTTCCATCCACCTACGCACACACACATACACATACACACATTCACAGATTCTGATTCTGATGGCGCCCAGCAAATAAAAAATAGAAATGAAAGAAAAGAAAAGAAAAAAGAAATCAATTTTCAATAAATTTAATTTTCAGCACCCACATACGCCCACCGGACACGCCCGTGGAGAAGAGATAGAAAATAAGAAAGAAAGAAAGAAAGAAAGCGAGAAAGAATATGAAAATAGATATATGAAATCGACCACCATTGACGCATTGAAAGTAGTGAATTTTCCATAGTGGATTTTCTAGAAAACGATTTTCAAAAAAAAGAGATTTCCGTTCCCGCCGTTACATTCCCGTTACGTTCTATGTCCCGTTTTATTTTATTTCATTTCATTTCTATTTTTCGATTACCATCTGGATTGAACCACCACCACCATCACCATCACCAGCATTGGAAAATGGATTTCCGAATTGAATTCCCGATCTCGATCATTTTTTTCTCGTTTCGTTTCTTTTCATTTCATTCATTTTTGTTGTTGTTGTTGTTGTTGTTGCTGCTGCTGTTGGGCGCCAATATACTTTGGATTCTTTGGATTCTTCTGAAGGATTCTTAGGGCATCATCATGATGATATTCATCATCCAAATCTTGTATTTGTATTTCTCATTGTGTGGATGTAAATCGCTATGTAAAGCCCGGAATAAGAAACATCCACAGGATATTCATATCGTCGTTTTCATTCATCGTACACACACACACACCAATTAATCAAATCACGCCAACTGTGCTAACTGAGAGAGAGAATGAGAGTTGTGGTTGTTGTTGTGTAATAATCTTAATAATAATCTGCTACCGCTGTTGGTGGTAGGTTGAAATTTGAATCCGAAACAACCAAACAAGCCAAGCCAGCCAGCCAGCCAACCAGCTAACGAGAATAGCTGGTTGGAAACTGATTCTATTATGATTATTATTATTATTACTACTATTATTACATAATGCATTATGTAATATTTAAAGAAATTATGTAATTTTACATTTTCATCTTTCATTTTTTGTTTTTTGTTTTTTTCTTGAAAAACAACGAAAAAAACTAGTTTTCAGGCCAAGAAAAAAATGCCCCGTAACGAACCGTACTATGTGAATGTGTGTGTGTGTGTGTGTAATAAAGAATTCTAAAATTTTCAAGTTTCCTTCCCTTCCCTTCCCTTCTCTTCTCTCGTTCAAGCGTTCCTCCTGTCTAAATGGAAGACAATGAAACCTATTACTACTCGTATTACTACTACTACTACTAGTAGTATTAGTATTAGTAGTATAATGGTAATGGGCGTGATAGGAGGTGGGCGTGCCAACCGAAAAGATGAACGACATTTATATAAACCTCCCCAAAAAGAGAGATGGATGTTGATAGGCAAAAACGAACATATTTTAAAGTTTCTTCATGGAAAATATAAAGAATAAAGAATAAATAAAGAAAAGCAAAATTGTCAAGCTTCATTTCTGTGGAAATAGATTATCAATCTGTAACAGTTGTAATGAATGGAGCATCCAGCCAAAAACCAACGGAAAAAATGAATGGATGAAGAGCGAGAGGAAGCGTGTAATTTGTTCTTTTCTTTTTTGCTGTTGTTGTTGTTGGTGCTTGTTTGCTTCTTCCTTCCTTCCTACTTTCCTTGCTTGCTTGCTTGCTAGCTTGCTTACTTACACACTTTATGTCGTTGCCGTTTTAGATTTTTTTTCGTTTTTGTTTTGTTTTTCACATTTCATTCATAGCCGTAGTTCTTCAAAGAATCCATCACCACCACCATCTTGATTTATTTATCCCTGGTTGTTTGCCTGTGTGTGTGTTCCAGCGCGCATATGTGTGTCCCGTTTGTGTATTCTTATGAATCCCGTTATTATATTCCGGGCATGATGATACTCCGTGTTCAGAGTGAGATAGAGAGAATGGATGGATGGATGTTTGTTTGATGTATTGGATTCTGGATCTTGCCAAAATGGATACCTCCCTCCCCCCTGAACCAAGGGAGGGAGAGCGAGAGTAGTACTCCTCCTGCTCCTCACCTTCTTCTTCTTCTTGGTTTCGTCTTCTTCTTGTTGGTTTCTTTAGCCGGCCTGTGTGTGCTTGACGCCATCGCCATCATCCTAAAACTAAATCCCATCAATATATTTATCCGACCATGTTGTCTGTCTGGCCATGCTGCTTTGACATATATTTTTAGCAATCTGGATTTTTTGTTTTTTGGTTCAGAAACAGAAACTGAAACGGAAAAATAGTAAAGTAAAAAGTGTAGTTTTAGAAGAAGAATTAGTGGTAAAAGACAAAGTTGAAGACTAAAACGAACAAATTTAAAACCCTGCGGACTATTAATATAATTTTTTTTACATGTAATAAAAAATATCTGACACATGTCACATTGGTGGTGGTGGTGGTGGTGGTGAGGGATGATGATCACCGTGGACTTATGGAATGAATGTTCAAAACGTACTTAATTTCACTCAATCTCCATCTTTCAACCATCCAAAATGTAGGGGATGTAGCTATTTTTAAGTAGCAACCAACCAATCCAAGCGAAAGCAAAAACGCGCGCGCTTGCTACATAATGTAAATGTGTGTACCGAAACTACCGAAACTAATTTTGTCTAGTCTTGCCGGATCTAGCCGGCCAATCTGTTTCAGGCTACATTCGGCCATTCGGAATCTTCCGTCAACATTCTCTTCCATGTGTGTTGGAATCGATACTGAAACCCGAATGATCCTGGATACTGGATTATTGATTGATTTTGGTCCGCGGGATCCTCGGGATTCTTGGGCTCGCCCGCGTTCGCCCTCACACATGGGGTATCATCAGCACTTGATCCTTGATGCTTATTAAATTCTTGTTGCTGGACACACAGTGTGTGTGTGTGTGTGTGTCGTCGGATCAAAAATCTTTGATTCACGGGATCTGGAGGATTTTCCATCATCATCCTCATTAGTCCTTCTTTGAGCCACGGGAAGAGCTTTGGATCACACAGTGTGTATTTGGATCATTCGTTTCGTTATTTATTTATTTATTTAGTTTTATAGTTCGCGTTGATAGTAGATCCACATGTTATAACTGTTTTCTTGTCTTGTTTTTTTTCTTCTTTTTTGGTTGTTCCAAACAGGAAGTACGACCTATATGAACGGTAACCACCGGAATAACCCCAAGGAACGGATCGAGGAAACCATCATCGTATTTAACCTATCTTCAGTCAGCTATATAGCTTCCAACTAGTATAATAATAATAAGATGTGAACCAGAACATCGGGCCAAACCAGAACCAATTCATCACACACACACAAGAGAGACACGAGGAGGACCTCGAGGACAGAAAAAAGTTGCAATTTCCATTGCACATCGATCATTAACATTTGTATTTTTCGGGAAATCAATTTCCAAGTGTGTGCATCATCTCTCTTATATAACACCGTGTATCATCTTTCTTATATAACACCGTGTAGCATCTTATATAACAGTGCTTGTGTGGGTGTGTGGGTGTGTTCAAAAGATTTTCCTACAACCATCCAGCAACCATCCATTTCGGGATATGAATCGGGAAACTGTATCATTATTATTATCATTATCATCGGTATTGTGACCAACCAACCAACCACACCGCACAATCATGAGCTGCACCGGTCCGAGCTTGAAATGAAAACTTTTTTTTTCACATTTACACACTGTATCATTATATCACGATGATGGAGATGGAGAATCCATCCGAAAAGATTCCCGAAAATATTCGCCTTTCGCAATCGAAAGCCTTTCAATTGCGACCACAAAGCAACAACAACAATGATACCCGAATGGATGATATCATTATTTACAATCATAATAACAACGATGGAGACGACGATGATGATGATCATGATCATGATCATGGTCATGGTCCTTGTGGATCAAGTGATTGGATCACCAAAATAATAGGAATGCCAGTGATCGATATCGATGGCCATGGCCATCAAGAGGATGGTGATATAGCTTCTGCTTCTTCTTCCAGGATTATTGGAAGCTCAAACATTGATAGTGATCATCATCATCATCATCGGGACATTGATGTTAGCCAATTGAAGATCTCAAATATTTATTATGATTATTATTGCTGCTATTATTATCATCATCTTTATTACGACGATGGTTCGGGTGTTTGCACAACCCGGGTTAATGATGATGATAATGGTGGTGGTGGTGGGAAAACTATTGCCAACCATCACCATGTTATGGATGATCATGAAGATGATGATGGTGGTAATAATAGAAGTCGTAGAAGACGAAGAAGAAGAAAAAGAAAAATAAGCAGCAGCAAAAATCAAACCAATTCTAAGTCTATTCAATTGAATCAAATTCATTCAAATTTATCCGCGTTGAATTTAAATTGTAAATGCGCACCAAAATCCAACAGATCATCATCATCATCATCATCATCAACATTTATGAAGTTTTCAATCAAAACATTATTATTAATATTCATATTGATGATCAGCCAATGTTTGACCAATGTTGATCTGATCAAAATTGATCCAGAACATGGCCTTCAAGGCCATCAAGCCATCAATGATGTTCAACAACAACAACAACAATACGATGGCTCGTATAGAAACTATTCATCATTATTGTTGATTAAAAATGGCCATAATCCTAACCACCAACACCTCCACCATCATTTTGATGATGAGCCGTTGGATGCGGCGGCCACCAACCACCACCAAGCCAATCACCAAGAGGATGATAATAATAATAATAATGAAGATGCTAGCTTGCTGAGCCAATCGTCCAATTCTATTGGACAAGCCCGCAGATCATCATCATCATCATCCGCATCATCCGCATCATCGTCGTCGTCATCGCGCCAAACATCGGCCAACGGCCGCAAAGATGAAGATGATGACGAAGATGAAGATGAAGATGAGGATGGCATCGGTTATGATGGTAGCAATAATAATGAAACGCCTACGAGAAATTTGAACCATCACCCAAACAAGCCAGTGGATGATGGACAGCCGAATCAAGTTAGCGAACATCAACATGTTGTTGATGATGGTGGTCAACGACATCGGATGGATGAATCCAAAACAACTACCGCGACCACAACAACAACAACAACAACAACAACCTCGGCGTCGGTGATTGGTCCGGTAATCGTTGAAAATTCTTTAATCCCGGACAATGATGATGAAGACGACGGTGATGATGATGATAATAATAATAATAATAATAATAATAAGAATAAGAAGCTGACATTAATTTCTGATGAAGATTTGCTGGATGATAATCATGATAATAGCATCAATGACCGTGGTGGTTTGACATCATCATCATCATCCGCGGATGCGGACACGGACACCGCCAACAACAATGATAATCATCAACACCAGCCACCACCATCGTCATCCCATAGCACCGACATAGCCACAGCCACCACCACTGAAGCAATCAATCAGAATGTGGCCAAAAATGGTCAGGATGAAGATTATGGCCACGGCAACAGCGGCAGCCGCAGCAGCAGAATACAACACCAACAACAGCAGCAGCAGCAATTAAATACGATTAGTTTTGAATTCACCAAGCCTGTTTATAATGTTACCATACCGGAGAATGCAATGTCGAAAATATATGCTAGCTCTTCGGAAAAGATGGGCATCTATATAAGTGATCCAACATTGATGGTCCGGTATAAGATCGTGGCCGGTGATCCGGATAAAATATTCCGTGCTGATCATAAACATGTTGGTAATTTTTATTTTCTACTAATCCGTGTACGACATGATAAAAATGCGGTGATCAATCGTGAGAATCGATCCAAATATGAATTGAGGGTTCGGGCTACGATCACTTCGGAACAGAACAAACAAGTCCGATTCAAATCCAAATGTAATGTTTCCGTTACGGTGCTGGATTGTAATGATATATCGCCGATATTCTTTGAAAAATCCTACAATGTTAATGTTGATGAAGATGTACCGTTGGAAACGAAATTAGTGCAAGTGGTTGCCATCGATCCGGATATCGGGATGAATGGTGAAATTTATTATAGTTTGGCAATGGATAATAACAATCAAAATAATCAATATTTTGCCATACATCCAACGTTGGGCATCGTTTACAATACACGTCCATTGTATTTGCATCGATTGTTGTTGGCGGCTAACCACCATCATCATCATCATCATCATCGTGATGGGAAAAGCGATGATCATAATAATGATAATAATAATGTTGATGCTGTAAACCAAATCAATTCCCAATTGCCCAATGAATTCATCGTCAATCTGACCGTACTGGCCAGAGATCGTGGTTACCATCATTCATCGCAAACAATCGAATCAAGCAAGACCAAAGTTAATATTAGGATAATGCAGGTGAATCAACATTCCCCGCGTATAACTATTAAACAGCATAGTAGTTTGTCGCCACCATCCACCGTGGCCGGTTCCTACTGGGATGCCGGCCATTTCCATGAGGAGCCAACATCCTCATCCTCATCCTCATCATCCATATATGCCGTTATACATGTAGATGATGATGATCCGGGCATGTACGGGCAAATCTGCTCGTTGCGTATCATAGACGGTAATCAAAAATCATTGTTCAAGATCACCAATCAAACATCCAATGATTATCAACTGCAATTGGCCAAATCCATTGATGATTTGTTCGGCACCACCACAACCATGATACCATCGTTCGAGCTTACCGTTCAGGCCATTGATTGTGGTGGCCGATGGACCAACAAAACCATTGCGATCACATTGGATGAACATTTTAGTTTATCGTTGCAATTCTCGCAGGAAAAATATTATCGAGAATTGCCCGAAAATTCATTGATAGGAACACAAGTGATACAAGTGGATCTCAATATTATTTCATACGACCATAATCGTAATGCTATGCAGATGATGGATTGGAACAATTGGAATAACCAAACGGGCCGAATCAATGATAATGATAATGCTAATAATGCCATTAATAATGCCATTAACAATAATAATAACAAGCGTTCAGAGAGGATACCGCTGGTTACCAATGATGGCTCCAGAAGCAACAACATGGATGTAATACACTTTACCATAATCAATGGTAACGATAATGGAACATTCGGTATAACTTCGAACGGAGTGGTTTACACCAGAAAACCATTGGACAAAGAAACGGTGGCCAATTATTTATTGGTGATACAGGCTAAACATCATCTAAATCAATTGGCAACCACAATGGTCTACATCGAACTGTTGGATTTTAATGATAATTATCCGACGTTTCAGAATGTACCATCTAACGGTATTGTACAGTTGATGGTCAACGAGAACAAACCGAATGGTAGCATTGTTTATACGGTCCAAGCATTGGATGCCGATTCGGAACAGAACAATCATTATGTAACATATGAATTGTTCTCTTATGAACATTATCAAAATTTGAAACGATTACATAAAACGCAACATGGCCAACAACAGCATCAACACCAGCATCATCATCCGAATCATCGGAAACGGAATTCAAATGAAATCATAATTAATAACAACAATGGTGATGATGATGATAAATCCCCCTTACCATTCAGTATTGATCCGCATAAAGGTGATATAATCATAGCGCATCCATTGGATTTTGAATCGATGCCCAAAAATTATTTGTTGTTCGTGCGAGCTTCTGATTGGGGCGAACCATACCGTAGACAGAGCCACCTTTTGTTGAACATAACCATTGTGGATGTTAATGATCATCGGCCACAGTTTGAACGAATCAATTGTACCGTACAATTGTCGGTGGACACCAAACCATATACGGATTTGTTACAATTGAATGCAATCGATTTGGATGCTAACAGTGAAATCAGTTATAAACTATTTTCCACACATCAAGCGGAAAGGTGTTTCCGGTTGGATCCAAAAACCGGCCAACTGGAATTGATATGTAATCTACGTAAAGAATTGAAACAACACAAATCGGACAAGTTCCAATGGACATTGTCCATTTCGGCCACTGATGGCCTGTATTTTTCCGATACCAATTACTTGACCATCATTGTGGTGGATGATCCACGTAACAAAGATCCACGAGATGGTTCTTCGTCTAGAGTTGGTCAACGTTCGGCCACCAGGCGGCGCTCACCATCCAAGCTAAATGTCCAATGTATGGATTCCGGTATTAGGGAGAAGCTGGAACAACAACAAAACCGGATCTCAGAATCGTTGCTGGCTTCTACTACTAGTCGAACTTCCAGGTTGAGTGCGGAAGAGGTTGAACAAGATTTTCGGGAATTACAAGCGAAAATGCATGAGAATCATCATGCGCCGGTGTTTGACACCACCACCAGCGAAATATTCCGAAAGAATGAGATTACACTGCCCGAGAATACGATGGTTGGAACGAAAATCGCCACATTGGTGGCCAACGATAGTGATTCTGGTTTTGAAGGTTCATTGATCTGGTCGCTTAATTTACAATCAATCAATTTACAATTGGACCAAACTGTCCACAACAAACACGCCCAAAATGATGATCACGATGATGATAATGATGATCAACAACAACGAGAAGAATCCACAGAATCCGGCTACAGAATCCGATCAGGTATAGCCTATTTTGAAATAGGACAATTTGATGGTGAACTATACCTGTTGCATCCATTGGATTATGAAACGGTCCAACGATTGACCATCATGGTTACTGTGTGTGATCAATGTATCCAGCAGCAAAAATGCATCAACCGAACGATTGTGGTGAAAATCCAAGATGTTAACGATAATCGACCAATGGTGGATAATTATTCGTTTCAAATATCCGAATCGGTTCCGACCAATAGCATTCTGGGCCTGATACATGCCATGGATCGAGATTCAGGCGACAATGCACGGTTGAAATATTATCTGGAATCACATACGGACATGTTCCGGATTGATCCAAACAATGGGACATTGTGGTTGTTGGATAAACCGTTGGATCGTGAACGAATGGATCAATATTTTCTGTACGTAACTGTTACGGATTCTGGGATGCCACCATTGTCGGCAACCGCTGTGATTACCATAATTGTCACCGGTAAGTTGAACATTTTTTTCGCTTTGTTTTGTTGTTTTCCGATTTGATTTCACGCTATTTTTTTTGACCAAAATTCCCATTACCACCACCACCACCATAGACATCAACGATAATGCGCCGTTATTTTTTCAAAGCTCATATTTCTTGAAAGTACGCGAAGATATTCCCATCGGGACACGTTTGATGCGTATATCTGCATTTGATCAGGATGAAGGTGATGCTGGCCAAATCAGCTATCGTATGGTGGACAATGAAAATGAAACGTTCGCCATCGATGATATGACCGGAAACATTCGCCTGAGGAAATCCTTGGATTATGAAAAGATTCAACTGTACAACTTGACCATTGTGGCCCAGGATCAAGGCCAGCCAATGTTGGCCACTAGCACATATCTACTACTGGAAATCCAGGATGTTAATGAAAATTTTTACCCACCAAAATTTCCGAATTTCTACGATAATGCAACGATCCGGGAAAATTCACCGATTGGATCGTTTGTGCATAGAATCCACGCCGTTGATCCGGATAATCCGATGATACCGGTTTTGTATCAGATTATAGGCGGTGATGGTCTTGGTCGGTTTAATATTGATTCAAATGGTAATATTCATACGAATGTTGTGCTTGATTGTGAAATACAATCACATTATTGGCTTACGATTGTGGCCAAAGATCGTGCTTCGGTACCGTTGGTCAGCTATCTAGAGCTTTATGTTGAAGTGGAGGATGTGAACGATATGCCACCGGTTACCAAAGAAGCATTCTACACTGTGGATGTGATGGAAAATGTACCGATCGGTAGCCAAGTGCTTACCGTGCAAGCATATGATCAAGATTTCCGCTTATCACATCGAACACCGGAAATCACGATGCGTATCGTGAACAAAGTACCATTCGAAATAGATTCCACGAAAGGTGTGGTGACAACAAGCGGCCCGATTGATCGTGAAACAATCAATCGTTATGTGATCGATTTGGACATTATGGAACCTCTGGGATTGGACAACATAACCAATGGCCGGACATTTTTGAAATCCCGAACACCGATCATTGTGAATGTGTTGGATGTGAATGAATATGAACCAAAATCCATAATGAACACGTATCGTTGTTATACGTATGGTGGTGATGATTTTCGGATTAATCGAAGCCTACCGGTTTGTCGGATAATCGCCTACGATCAAGATGATGATGAACATTGTTTTATTAATTATGAAATAATCGAAGGTAATGAGAAGAAATATTTTCATTTGGACACCAACACAGGTATTATCTATCCAACCATGGAACATATACCGAAGGGTATATACGATTTTGTGGTGGAATTGAGCGATTGTGACCGGCCAGAACCATTGAAATCTACCGTGCACGTTATAATACGAGTGTTACCGGTGCAAAAACGTGAAAACAACCATAAACCATTGATCGAACCGTTTGATTCGATGATATTGATCAACCGTAACGAAATGATCGGCCATACAGCTGTTTGGATCAAGACCAGTGATCAGGATAAGGATCGGTTATGTTTTTACATAATCGACGGTAATTTGGATAATTCGTTTGCATTTTTGGACACCGGTGCATTGGTGGTGGCCAAATCGTTCAAGAATCAATACGTGAATCAATTTAATTTGACATTGTTGGCCACCGATGGCCAAGATAATTCCACCATCAACCTGTTGGTGAACATCGATGATAATGATTTTGATTATACAATGTCGTTTAGCCAGGACAGATACGTGGTGAACGTGTTTGAAAACATCACCATCGGTAGCGATGTTCTACAATTGGATGTAGTGGAACATGATCAAACAGTGTTCACCATTTATTCAACATTATCACCGGAAACCATGACCAAGTTTGAAGTGGATAGTTGGTCGGGAAAGATTAAAATCAAATCCGGTTTGGATTTTGAGCAAGGAAAACAGCATGTGATTTTGATCGAAGCTCGTAGTGGCCGCAAACACTCGAAATCCTTACATCGACGATCGTTCGCCAAAGTGATCATCAACGTGATGGATGTCAATGATCATGCACCACAATTCATCACACCAAATTTTGAAACCAATGTTGTTGAATCGTCCGCGATTGGTACCTCGATTTTACAACTACAAGCGTTTGATGATGATTTTGGTGATAATGCCAAAATCAACTATACCATTGCTTCGGGTAACATCGATCAAACATTCAGTATTGAACCGAATCTGGGTTATTTGTTTGTTGCGAAGCAATTAAATTTCCGTCAACTACCGGAATATTATCTTTTGGTGAAAGCTAATGATCAAGGTCAACCATCATTGTCCAACACGGCCACCGTGCACATTTTGATCACATTGCCTGATAATTCTCCACCAAAATTTGAACAATCCAATTATGTTGTGGATGTACGAGAAGACGAAAAACTCGGTACGGTAATCTTGGCCATGAAGATGGTTAACAAACAAACCAGTTTTTTCACCATCATCCATGGCCAGGAGGATGATCAGGATGGTACGTTCGCTATCAATGTCAATAATGGTGAACTGTATCTACGTAAATCGTTGGATTATGAACATTGTAATAATTATCAATTAACCATTGAAGCAAGCAACCTGTTGGGCATGAACGTTACCGCCAAAGTATTCATAACAGTGGTGGATGTGAACGATAATGCACCGTATTGGAATCGAACCTGGTTCGAGGGACAAGTGTTTGAAACATCACCGATCAACACGTTCGTACAGACCGAAAATGGTTCACCATTGGTGATACGTGCCTATGACCAGGATTCGTTCCATAATTTGATCTACGCGATTGTGGAAGAACGTGCTAAAGAATATTTCCGTATTGAGCCTCGAACCGGTGCAATATCATTGGTGAAGATGTTGGATTGTGAACGTTCACAGCAGATCATGTTCAGCGTTTCGGTGATGGATGATGGCCAACCAAAATTGAAAGCATCCACCGATGCTCAGGTCATGGTCAAATGTTTACCGGTCAATGATTGTCCGCCGGTGTTTATTGTGGACAAATTTCATTCCACACTTTTATTACCAACATTCTCCAACGTAATTGTTACAAAAGTTCAAGCGACCGATTGCGATCTGAATCCGGACACCAGAAACGGTGTTGTTCTTGTTGGAGATGGTGGTGGCAATCAAGAACAATCATCAACAACAACAACATTGGTGTATTCATTGAAACCGGCCAAAAACGGCACTAAACTAAACTACGATCATCATAAAGATCATGATGATGATCAAACACAAGCATTCAAAATTAACTCAACCAATGGTCAAATAATGACGGCCACCGAACAAATAAAACCTGGCCAACATGAACTAATGGTGGTGGCCAGTGATGGTAAATTTACCGCCGAATCGATGGTGATCGTTGATGCGCGGCCATTGCCTACCAGTACGCTTCGATTCCATCATAAAATTTATCATGCAAGCATCAGGGAAAATTCCACTCATATTCGGACGATTTTAATGCCTAAAATTGATGGCGATCTCCTTAATGAGCATCTGTTTTTCCGTATAATGACTCCGACACAATTGTTCAGGATCGCCCGGACAACAGGAGCCATCCTGTATCGAGGTATACCGGTGGACAGGGAACAATTTCCAAGGTAAATTAAATCGAATCAATCAATTATTCCAACAATCATCAATCGGTTGGTTTATCATGATCATGATCTTTCCATTCTAGATTCGAATTGGCCATCCAAGTACAATCGATTTCCTACAAAAATCGTGTATCACAATCGATGGTCGTGGTCGATGTGGAGGATATCAATGATAATAGCCCGAAATTCGTCGGGTTACCATACAATTTCGTTTACAATTTGGATGCAAACGTTGGCGAAGTTATTGGCAAAATCCAAGCGGTGGACATGGATATTGGATTGAACGGAAAAGTTCAATATTCGATCGTTTCCGGTGATCCGGATAAGCTGTTCTCGCTGAACTCGATCAACGGTCAATTGACTTTGGCCAAAAAGATCCACAACGATATGCTCGAGGATAATGGACATCCATTCAATCATACATTGTTGGTGATGGCCAAAGATCAAGGTAAATAATTTTGGATTTTTTTGATTTGATTCCGATTCGAAGATTTTCACTCGAACCATGTTCATTGTCCACAGGAAATCCACCATTGCAATCATTGATCAATGTTACATTGAAAATGGTCACCAACGGTATGCCGCTGTTTGAGCAACCATTCTACAACGTTACCATCAATGAAAATCATCCACCAATGCTGCCATTCATAACGATCAAAGCGGAAAGCTCTCGTGGCCGACAGATTTTCTACAACATCGAAGCAGGCGATGATAATGATGAATTTTTATTGGATTTTAGCACTGGTTTGTTTTTCCGAAATTTCGTTTTTTTTGCTGCCGCTGTTGCTGTTTCCTGTCTCTCTTATTTCCCAATTTTTTTTTGTTTTAACTGTCCTAACTTTAAAATTCGACTTTTAAATCTAACCTGACCTGTGAACCTGAACCTGAACCTGAACCAAAAACCAACATTCCTGTATTTCCTCTCCTTCTTCTTATGCTTGGATAATTGATTATCTTTCCCTGGATGTCAGCGGGAAGCTCGTCTTGTCTTGATCTTATTTTCCAAAAACTTTAAAATCCGAGATCTTAACCCTTCTAATCTTATCATGTTTCGTTTCAAGCACCTAAATTAATTGAAATTCTTCTTCTTCTTCTTGTTCTTCTTCTCGTTACCTTTCTTTATTTCGCATCTTATCTGACCAAATTTACCATCAAAAACACGAAAAAAAAAATTATAATTTTCTGCTGCTTCTTCTTATTCTTCTTCTACTTCAAATTTTTCGGGGCGGGATTTCTTCGGGGTGTGTACATATGTGTGTGCGTGTGCGTGCGTCCATCTCACACTGTTGTTCACTCACATCACGAAACACACCCACACAGAGCTAACAACCAAAACCACTATTATCAATACTATATGTGAGTGGAGACTTTGTTCTATGTTAAGGAGGAGGAGCATGAGCAGGAGGAGGAGGAGGAGGGACTTAAAGCCCTCTCTCCTAGTAGTAGTTAGACTATAATGCATGACTTTGAATGCTTTGATTGAATTTTGAATTTTTTTTTGAACATATCGTCATCATTCATATTGACCAATCATATTTGATTATTTTCCCCTTCGATATAATTTATGGGCGGCGCTTAATACTTGTCGTACTGATGCGCACGCGCACATACAGGCACAGTTAGCATTGTGGAGCGATTGGATCGTGAAACCACCGGACAATATAATTTGCTGATTTCGGCCACGGATGCCATCTCGGATGTATCCTCTACGGTCAATCTTTATATCAAAGGTCAGTAAGGGGGGGAATAAATTAGTTCAAAGTTCAATGATTTTTTCACCAACAGTGGAAGATGTCAACGATAATCCACCAATGTTCAACAAGTTTTATTACAATGTTTCCATACCGGAAAACCTGATGGTAGGAACACCGGTGATCAAAGTGGATGCCTTTGATCCGGATTCAGGATTGAACGCCCGGCTACAATATCATATTGTTGGCAATAACAAAAGCCATTTCTACATGTCACCGGATGAAGGCCAGATTTACCTGAAAACACCGTTGGATTATGAACAAGAATCTCAATATCGTTTCGAAATCATGGTCACTGATTATGGTACACCGCAGCTTACGTCCACCGCACAGGTTTGGATCCGCATTCTGGACATCAACGATAATGCACCAATGTTGCCCAGTTCGTATACCACCAATATTGATGAAGATATTGGTAAAGATGGATTCGTTACGAAAATCATCGCCTATGATGCGGATGTTAGCGATCAATCGAAATTATCGTTTCAGATAATCGATGGTTCCGATATGGCTTTCTATATTAATCGCACTACTGGCGCCATCTATGTTCGAAATTTACGTAATTCTCGGTATTTGTACCATCATCGTAATGATAATCGTGTTACAAAACGATTCTACACATTGAATATAACCGTTTCGGATGGAATCTATTCTGCTATGGAATCCTATCATATCAACATTAAACCGGCTAATCATTTTTCGCCAAGATTCCAACGATCATTGTATAACATTGCCATCGACGAGAATCAACCGGTTGGTACGCATGTGTTCCACACCAATGCCACCGATCATGATGATGGTCTCTATGGACAATTTGAATATAAAATTCTGAATGATTATGGCCAAAAATATTTCCAAGTGGATTCACGTACCGGTGGCTTGAAACTTAAATCCGAATTGGATTATGAAAATGGCGATAAATTCTATTGGATATTGTTGGGCGCCCAAGATCGTGGCAAACGAGTAGGTGTGTCCGCTTTGCGTATAGCCGTGATCGATCAAAACGATAAAAGTCCTCGGTTTATTGTGGATGAATACAAATCCACGATTTGTTCCAATGTTCTGGTTGATTCCACTGTTTTGTCCATATTGGCGGTGGACGATGATGATGATCCGGAGAACACCGTCATCCAGTATTCGATCTATGATGATCATCATTCCCAAAATGAGATCCTGAAGGACAATGAAAATGAATCCAATAACAACAACAACAACAACAATTCGATGAAATATATCAACGACTTTTTCGAAATATCCTCCGATACCGGCTACATTTACACGCGGAAAAACCTGAGCCAATTGGTGGGCAAACGTATACAATTCTTTGTGAAAGCGTTCAATCCGAACATGCAGAACAAGAAGCTAACATCCAATGTGGTTCCGGTTACCATAGAAATAGTGGATTCTTGCCCAGATTATCAAAAACGTGAAGCATTCCTATACGAAGTGTTCGTCAAAGAGAATATTGAACGTGGTTCGGTGGTGGCCAGCCTTAACCTGGGCCACTACAAAGATGCAGAATTAAGCATTGTTGGTTTGGATAATTCGATGGATGTTAACAAATTCCGTATCGATAATTCTGGCCGCATCTACGTCAATGAGCCGTTGGATCGTGAAACCAATTCCAAACACGTGCTGGCGCTGAGGGTCGGGGATAAATCCTATTTGACTGCGGATTATTATTACGTAATCATCAACATAATGGATGATAATGATTGTACACCATATTTTGATTCGGCCTCCTATTATCTGACCATTGCCGAAAATCAAGAGATCGGTTCGACCATATTCAAAATGACCGCTTTGGACAAGGATATCGATGTTGGTAATAATGCCCTTAAATATAGCCTAAACGATGACCATCAAGGAACATTCAAAATCGACGAGAACAATGGCTGGATACAGGTGAACAAAGCGCTGGATAGGGAAACGGTGGAACATTATAATCTTAGAATCGATATAACCGATGGTCTGCATTCGAATTACACATTTTTATACGTTTCATTGTATGATGTCAATGATAATCCGCCAATGATCGAACAACCAAAATCCATTGCTGCCATCTATGAGAATAGTTTTCTTGGTACGGTCATTCTACGGATTAAAGTGGATGATCCGGACGTGAATCCGGAACTACGGTATTTCATATCGGATGGTGATCATCAAAATCATTTCGCCATTTCATCTGCTGGTGATGTTTATGTTAACCGAACATTGGATCGTGAAACAATCGATCAATATTCATTGCGGATATTGGTCACCGACGGGAAATATCACCAACAATCCGAATTGATGATCGACATACTGGATGTTAATGATAATGGACCGATTTGTTTGAAATCCAAATATGTGGAGATGGTCAGCGAATCCGTACCGATCGGTACGCACATTTTGATCATTGAAGCCGTGGATCAGGATGATTTGGACAATGCAAAACTGTATTTTGTTCTGGCCGGTCAACATCATGACAAGTTTTTCATTGATCCAAACACCGGACGATTGAAAACCCAGGCCAAACTAGATCGAGAATTGCAATCCACTTATTTGTTCGAGGTTTTGGTACATGATCACCATAATCGTGATTGGTTTTGTATGAGCACTGTGGAAATATTGCTCAGGTAAGCGATCATCATCATTACCATCCCATATTATTATCATGATCTAAATTGGTATTGTTGATCATTTCCCCCCCCCTCCCCCTCTCCCCCTTCATCAGTGATGTGAATGATGAGCCACCAAAATTCCTGCAACAACCGAATTCCATCCAAATACCGGAGGATTCACCGGTGGGCATGATTTTGGGCAAGGTGAGCGCCATCGATTTGGACATGGGACCTAATCGTCAGGTTATATATGAATTGATCAACTCCACCGGTGAGTTCACCATCCATGAACGAAGCGGTATTATTCGGTTGGCCAGAACGTTGGATCGTGAAACAAGAGCTTCGTATAATCTGACCATAATTGCGTACGATCAGAATCTACCGTATCTGAATTCCACCACATATTTCCTGATCAACGTGACCGATATCAACGATAATGCACCGGAATTCGAGATGCAATCATACAAAACCACCGTGGACGAGAATGTTCCGCTGGGCACCGAAATTGTACGGATATTTGCCACCAGCAAAGATACCGGTATCAATGCTGAAATCCGATACAAGATCATCAATGGTAATGTTAATGAAACGTTCGCCATTGATCCGAAAACCGGAAGCATTACGGTGGCCAAAGATTTGGATTATGAAACGATTCAGGAATATTTTCTGACCGTTGAAGCCCAAGATCAAGGTGTACCACCATTGTCAAGCCAAACCAATGTTTTGATCCAAGTGAACGATGTGAACGATATGCGACCACAATTTTCGCAACGATACTACGACATTGTCATACGAGAGGATGCTAAAGTTGGTGACAAAATCTATCAGATAATGGCCAGCGATGGTGATTCGCCACCAAACGCCAACCTTACGTATTCATTCGAAATGGAACAATTGTCCTATAAAGAATTCCGTATTGAACCATTGTTGGGCATATTGACTGTTGGCAAACAATTGGATCGTGAAATGATCTCCTCGTATATTCTGGAGGTATTCTGCAATGATAATGGTAAACCAGTACCATTGTCCGCTTCGGTTTTGATCAATATTGAAATATCCGATTATAATGATAATCCACCACAATTCGACAAAGTCAATCAAACGGTGTTTTTGAAAGAGAACAGCCCTATCGGTTGGAAAGTGGTGGAGTTTTCCGTTTATGATGCTGATAGCTCGATGAATTCTGGCCCATTCAAATTTGAACTGGTCGAAGGTAACGAACACAATAAGTTTGTGGTGCACCAAGACGATGCCACATTAAGAACCAACGCTTGGTTCAATGATACCAATGATGGCCCAACGGAATACATCCTGAAGATCAAGGTAACGGATTCTGGTAATCCACCATTGCATTCATTCGGCTGGGTCACCATACATGTCATACCGGAATCCCAACATCCGCCCAAAGTTCAAACATTATTGATTGTCATACATTCGTTGGATCATTTCCCTGGTGGATTGATAGGCCAAATCAATGCCACCGATGAGGATCCGTTTGATCAGCTAACGTTTAGCTTGACCAATCAGGATGATGAAAATATTTTCAGTGTTGATCCGAACGATGGATATTTGCAAGCATTGCCCGGATTGGATATGGGCAAATATAGGCTGAACATAACGGTCAGCGATGGTAAATTCACTTCATACGGTTTGGTGGAAATTGAAGCGGTTCCCATCACTGAAACTATGATCGAGAACTCGATGGTGATCCGAGTGTATCCGGTGGAAATCAAAGAATTTGTTGATAATTATTTGAAAAATTTCATCAGATCCATGAAAACATTGTTCAAGGTACAAATGAAGGATATAATCATAATAAGCATGCAACAGATTAACGGAAATCCGGCACAGTCGATAATCACCACTATGAATAACAACAACAATAACCAACAACAACAACGTAAACGTCGTGAAGAATTGATCCAAACCACCACCACCGGCGATGATGATCAAATAAGCATCATGTTCACGGTGGCCAAACCGGAACAAGGTGGAACAGAATTGTTCAGTACGGACATGATACGTGCAAGGTTGATGGAGAACAAATATTTCGTCGAGAATCAAATTGGACTATCGTTTGATGAGCTTTCGTTTAAATCTCATTGCAACACGATCCAGTGCCAGAATGGTGTTTGTCGAGAAGAACTGTTGTTGAGCGATGATAAAATCACCTACATTGTTGGCCAAAAGTTTACGTTTGTTTCGCCACAGCATGAACTACGGTTTGGCTGTGCTTGTAATCCTGGTTTTGGTGGAAAATTATGCAACGAAACCGTTAATGAATGTTACCGGAATCCTTGTCCGGTGCATAAAGAATGCATGCCAGTATCATCATCTTTGGGCTATGTTTGTCAATGTCCGTTCGGTAAAACCGGTCCGAATTGTAATCAAAATGCGGAAACATGTCAAGCGGATCAAAGCAATGTTTTGGTTTGTTACCAGGATTTCAATCCAATATCGTTCAACGGTAATTCCTATGTACGATATTTGCCAATGAAAAAAATCGACAAACTTTCCTTCCGGTTTCGCACGCAACAACATCGTGCCAGAATTTTCACCCAACAAAACGACCTGATGTTTTCGCTATTAGAGGTTTGTACCGTTACAGTTACAGTTATGATGCTAGATCCTATCCCACTCTCTCTCTAATACGGAATCTTGAATCCTTGGTATATTCTCCAAACAGATCGTTGGCGGCTACATCCAGTATCGTTTTGATTGTGGCGAAGGTGAAGGATTGATTCGGGTGCATCAAATGTTCGTGAGCGATGGCAAATGGCATGAAATCATCGTCGAACGTAAAGGTAATAACGCTGCATTGATACTGGATCGGAAATTCCGTGGCGGAGGATTTGCGCCAGGCGCCACCATCATCTGTAATCGTTTTTGGAAAGCGGATATCTATTTTGGTGGCCAGATCAAACCGAATTCAATGAATTTGGGCGACGAAGACATCCTGTATGGTTTCAACGGATGTTTGGACAACATCCTGTTCAATGGCCAACAGATACCGTTTCATAAGACCTCTAAATCTGCGATTGTTTTGCTGAAAACATTGGCCAATGTTGAATTTAGTTGTTCGTTCAAACCGGAAACCGGTGCCTGTAAATCACAGCCATGTTTGAATGGGGGAATATGCGAAAATCTAGCCAACACCACCATCGGCCATGGCAATGATACGTTCGTGTGTTCTTGCCCGAACAATCGTTTCAGTGGAAAATATTGTGAATTCGATACCATGCCCTGTATATCATCGCCATGTTTGAACGATGGAATCTGTCTACCGGACATGGAATCATGTGCGCAAGGTTTACCAAATTGTTACAAATGTCAATGTCGAACCGGGTTCACCGGGAACCAGTGCCAAAAAATCCACCATTGTACGGTGAATTTTTGCCAAAACGATGGTATTTGTGAGGAAACCTCGATCGGACCCAAATGCCATTGTCATAGTGGTTGGCATGGATTGTATTGTGAACAGGATATTGATGAATGTCAATTGAACACGCCGGCATGTCATAGCAGTGCCAGTTGTATTAATTTACCGGGCACGTTCCGTTGTGTTTGTCCGGTCAATTCGACCAACACATGCAATAGCCATGGCTTGTTGACCAGCACCATAATGCAATCGTATTTCCATATAAGCTATCAGGAATTGTTCGTATTCGCCATCATATTCATAGCCATTGTTGTGTTGGCGTTCGTGATCGTGGTCGGATGTGCCTGCTGTAATCGTCACAATGGTAAAAATGGTTCGAAAAAGAAGAAGAAGAACAAGAAGAACAATCAAGAAGATTCCAATGAAGCTTTGTTGGCCAAACAAAACGGCTCAGCCAAACGGCGTAACAACACCATGATGGATCAATGTGATGATCACCAACAACAACAACAACAACAGATTGAACCGAAAGATTCGGATCAAATCGAAATGACCAATTTGATGATGGTGAATCATCATCATCATCATCATCAACAACATAATAGTAATCATCAACCGTTGATTCGTCAAGATTCGTACAATACCAATGCCAACAGCAATACTGGTGGTGCCAGTGGTGGGTGTGGCGGTGGTGCAACCAACACCATCCTGAATGATTGTAATAATCATGTTCTGAATCAAGATCCGGAACTATTTGAAACCAACACACCACAATTATTGTTGGATTATGCACAGAATTTCAAAAAGAACGCCCCCATCGCCAGCGTTTCACCGCAAATGATCGAAATCAAACAATCCAATAGTCATGGTGGTGGTTTGAAAAAGAATAAGAAACGTATCAAAAACTTGATGAACGGTAAATGTTTCCCGCCCCCTTTTATCCGCTAATCCGCTTGATCCGCTTGATTTACTAACTAATGTCTATGTCTATGCCTATATTTTTGGGTAGCTGGCGGACCAGAATCTCGCAAAGCACGGACATCATCAATCAACACCAGCTCGGATTCCAACGGTAAGTACAATCAATCAGAAAACCCTTTTGTCGGTCGATTATCATCAAGGTTTCTCCTTCCGGTTTTAGTTTTTGGCCAATCTCCAGTGAACACATCCAACCAAAGCGAAGGTTATCATTGGGACACATCAGATTTGTGTTTGGCCGAGAATGAAGCAACATCATCCAATACAGCATCCACGGCCACCATGAACAATATGGTCGGTAACCAGAACCAGAACCAGAAAACAACCAACAGAAATTCATTCCATTGTGTTCAATACAATTTTCCAACGACGATGAACAACAACGATGATGATGATGATGAGGAATCCGAATCTTCACCGAATTCGTTGAATGGTAGCCAAACCGAATCGTTGAAGCAACACCAAGGGCGACAGGAAGCCATAGCACAAGAACAACGTATCATCAACACAACATTCGTTAAATCTGTTTGTAAAAAGAATCGTTCGAAAATGTTGAACAGTGGTGGTGAAACATCGCCATTATTTGATTCGGTTGGCCATCTTCGGATGAATCATGATGATGATGATGATGAATCCACCGCCAAATCGTGCCATCCAACCGATTTGCTACCAAACAGTCCACCGTTGGAGGTGAAACTAGGCCCGAAATTGGAATTCACTCGTAGCAATTATATTGAAAGATATCTACCGAAACACGTGGATGACATGTTCACCCCGAATGATATTATCAATGATAATCATTCGAATGATGATGGTGGTTTCCGGAAACGATTCCAGTCGATGGGTGACTCCCACAAGCACTCCCACCACCACCATCATCATCCTCCTCCTCCTGGATATAGTCTGGGGAAACATGATTATTCTAAATCGAATGATAAAATCAAAACCAGCAACCACCAACATCCATCAACAACAACAAGAATGATGATGGAACCATCAATATTGACCGGTTCCAATTCGGTCACATTGACCACATTCAATCATCGATCTTCGATGATGGCGGATAGTGTTGATAATTGTTCACTGCTGACACCATCATCATCTTGTTCCACCACACCGATTGCAGCATTGGTGGCCAGCTCCAGTGCTAGCGATACGATTGACCAATTCTCTTCATCAATGTCATCATCGTCCAATAATGATGATAATTTGAAAATATCCCCGATGAGCTCGACATTCTTGAACGGTAATGGTAACGGTAATGGTAACGGTGGCCACCAACACCATGAACAACAACGGCCGCCATATTACCAAAGCCACAATGGTGGTGATTTTGATCCGATGATGATCAACAATAACAACAACAACAACAATAGACTATCAAGCTTTTCGCAGCATTCCACGACCATCTTGAAGAGGCCAATGTTGACCAATGATGATAACAATAACAACAACAACAATAGCCACGGCCACGGCAATGTCCCAACGGCAGTACCTGTAATGAGCAGCTTTATGAGCAACAAAATCCAAGCACAGAATCCGCAATCCAAGTCGGAGTTGAAAGGCAACCAACAACAATCCAGGCCAGCGGCGGTGGTGGTTCAGGATAATGGTGAACAAGCCAAGATACAAGATCTAACTCCGACTACGGTTGGTAAACCACCGTCGCATACTTTTGTTTGAAATCCAGAAAAACACAGGCGTCTGGCACACGCCCATATACGCCCTCAGACGCCCATACAGCCACACCCACACAGACAGGCGGACACACATTGATTCTTGTAAATATCCGTAATGTACCATAATGTATCTCTCTCTTATCTAGTTATGTAACTATCTGCCAATTCCTGAAACTTGATGATGATGATGATGATGATCTTATTAATTATTATTTAGCATCACATTCTCTCGCTCTCTCGCTTTCTTCAAACTTTTTTTTTTGAATTTTTCAAATCAAGACTGTGATTATACATTTATTTCATATATTTAATAACTTCGCCCCTCCCCCTCCTCCTTCTCCTCCTCCTTGATCCTCCTCCCAACTTGATATCGAATTGATATGGAATTTTGTTTTTTTGCTGCCCAAAACTGAATGAATTATAAATAAATCATTATTACCTTATGGAAAAGTATATGTGTATACGCTTGAGAAACTAGCCAGGTATGAACAACAAGAAGGTTGCCAGCAACCTCCGCAATCAAGACCCACCCACCCACCGAGAACCACCGGAGACAATTTTTTTTTTGGTTTTTGAAATTGTTTTAATCATCAAAGTGTAATTGCATAATATTTTGAATCGGAAATCCAAGTGCATGATTTGGGATCATTGGGAAAAAGGGGGGCAAGAAAACAAAAGAGAGGCAAGAAGGGAAATGAATTTAGAGCAAACACAAATTGGCAAATAGTGAAAATTTTGACATCTGAAATTGAATTGAATCGATTGATCGATCATTGATTGATGACGATGATGGGCGGAGATACAAGTGTTCGAACAGTGGGCTGAACAATGGTAATGGCTTCTATTGGCTCCTCCTCCTCCTCCTCCTTCCAAATTGCAGTAGTAAGTGTAAGCGTCGGTGTTCGGGGGAATGTGCCTGTGCGTAGGTGTGTGTCTATGTGTGTGCTGATGTGTGTATGTATGTGTTATACTCATCGCCCATACGAGGGGGCTGTACGTTGTTGAAGCCACATCGATCGTTCATCAATCAGGTTCAACGTCGTTTACGAATGGTGTTCGAACGTGAACGTTTCATCGGGGCCAAATCCGGTGGAGCTGATGATGATTGAACAATAGTACGTTCAGCAGCAGGCTTATCCTCCTCGTCCTCTTCGGCTGAAGCCGGTTTGGCTTTTCGTTTGTTGATGATCGAATCCATTTTTTTGGTGGCGATAACAGCAGCAGCAAATCTATCGCCTTTACCAACACGATTCAAGCTACTAATCAAGGTTTTCCGAGCTGTTTTTCCAACTGTTGCCCCACCCACCTTGGCGCCAGAAGCTTGCGGCAAGCGATCCTGTTGACTGGTGTAGACCAATGGGCCCGAACTCATGGGCCGAACCCTTTTGGTTGAAGCATAACCATAATCTCTTCCATAAAACCCTTTTAAAAGACGGGCGTCCACTTTTTTGGGAACTACTTCGGAACCTTGTTCGGAACCTTGTTCGGAACCGGAATTGGATGCCATTTCCGTTTTGTTCAATACTTCCTTGGTATCTTCAATCTTGGTTTTGCGTTGAGTGTTTTTGGACATTTTTCAGCCTTCGTTATTCTTTCTGCCAGTACACACACAAACACGGTGAACAATTTCAATGATCAAAATCCCGTTAACTTCAAACAAACAAACAGCAATGCTAACCGCACCGATATGGTGACAATGAGACAATGAATGCGAGACAGCAAGAATGAATGAATGATTGAGAGAATAGAGAGAATGAATGAATCGGGTGTTCAGATCCAGCATCCAAACAATCGGTGTCGGTGGTTCCAAAAAAAAGAGTTCTCTGGATGCGCTTCTAGCAAAAAAAAATGATGATACAGAACCGAACCGACAAAACAAACACACACACACACACAAACAATCCAAGCTATAGTTCTACAAGTTTTGGAATCGCAGAATCGGAATACGAAATGTATCCACACAGAGGGGCAAAAAGGGATGCACCTACTGTCTTGGTGTATCTATCACGCGCTGTGTGTCTGCAGGCTCACACAACGGGCCCCTTCATATATACTGTGCACATGTATAAAGAGGAAAGGCCTTGTGTGTGTATTGGCGCATGCGCATTAATGGGCCAGCGCTAACGACGTCCCCTTTCCTTATCTGCCTGCCTGCCTACCTATCTAAACCCCTCCCACTAACACTCCCACTATGTTGTGTCTGTGTTGTTCACACCAACAACGATAATGGACTGAACTGAGCCGAAAGCATCAGTCAGACTCACTTATTGACTTATTAATACGTGTAAGTGTAAGTGTGTGGTGTGGGTGTGTGCGCTGGGGGCGGGGCAAACGAATGGCATTTACGAAAGGAGGAGGCACGCATCTTGAACTGAAACTTATTTTTTTTGTTTAACTATTTGAAAGCAATTTGAGTTGCGAAATTTTTTTTCATCTCGAGTTGTCTAAGGTTATCAGACAAACACACACACACACACACACACACACACATTTACACAATCTGGGCATTAGAATCGGCATTGGAATTGGATCAGGTTCGTCTTCCCCTGGGCGCCTAAATGTGTTGGGTAATAATAATGATGATGATGATGATGCTTTTGGGACAACAACAACAACAACAAACATAACAACAACAAAGACGGTGACAATGAAATTGGAAAACTAAGCGCGAGAACAATGGCGAATGC